>JBBPUA010000335.1:0-20793 GCA_038094355.1 Afroboletus lepidellus | reverse complement strand
ATGGCTCGGACTATTGGTTACGCCCTTGACTTCCTTCTCGACACCCTTGATTGCTCTCCTGATGAACCCGGCGTTCCCTCAAACGAAGCTGACCTTCGCCTTCAACCTACCGCGGACCCCATGCAGAAAGACCAGTACTCTGTCATAATCTGGAACGACGACAAACACTCGTTTGACGAAGTCGTTCAGCTCATCTGCGATACAACAAACCGCGATCGCAAGGAGGCCACAGCGATGGTACACACCATTGACGAACACGGCCGTGAGATCATCGACATGAACACCAATGTGCCTCGTCTTTTAGAGATAGCCCTAGTCATCTCTAAAATCGAGCTTGGCGTGACCATTCGGCGCGCGTACGACACTTTCAGAGAGCAGGTCGTTGTCGTGATCATTGAGTGGCTCCTCGACCTCACGCGCAGCAGACTTGGGACAGATACGCTCATCATTCGCGAGGTCCTTGCCGCAGAACTACTGTCACCCCGCGATGTTGACACTTACCGATCTGCGCCCCACATTCCCGACCTACCCAATGAGGTCCCCAATCCGTATAGGATTGACTGGATGTTTTTATATCATGCTCGCCTGTGGAAAAAGCCGCGCGTCAGCTTAAAGGAGATATACGCATCTATTCTCAGCTTGTCGCACCCTCACAAACTTGCCATAGGTTCGGCGTCTTTTGAATAAGACAATCCTAACAGCTAAACTATTCTCAGGGAGCCGCTTCGCCTCTGTGTATCCGCGTGTCGTGGATGCCTATCTCCTCATTGACAGGGAAGCCGAAACGTCCATCAAATATTTTGCCCTTCAACTCTTCACCGTTCCTTCTGTTGCCAGTCATATTGTGCGGTATCATGATCTCGTCACGCGTTTACTCGACATCATTATCAACTTTTTCACAAACCAAATCGTCAACAAACGTATCCTTCAGGCTCCAGCAGACGCGCCCGAGGTCGCTGAGCTGGAAGTGGAAAGCTTTCCGTTCAAGTCCAAGCGTTTCATGCCGGTCTTTAGTGACCTCCGCTACCTTTGCCACAACGAACCTGTCCAACAACTCATCGCTAGGAATCCATCCTTTATTCGAAAGTTTACCAAGGTGTGCCAACTCTTCATGTGCGTTCACCCGAATAAACGTGCAGCCACCAATCACGTTGAGTATGAGACAGACGCTTGGATAAGCGTTTTCAACGTCACGCTCTCTCTGTCACGCGTCATCAAGGTCTACGGGGAAGCATTCAGTTGGGCTACGCCTTCGCAATTTATCAACGCTATCTCGATAGTCGTCAGGGATATTCTCTCCGTTTGCGCGTTGGAAAACGAGAAGCTTGACAAGAGCAAGTTCTCAAAGCCGGCGTATCATGACGTTCTCTTTGGAGATGTCGAATATACCATCATGGATTTCGATGTCTTGGAGGGTTGGGTTAGCTTCCACAATTCGTTGCACTGGCTTTTGGCGGAGTTGTTGAAGAACACCGACATTCTGTCGGAGGAGTCACTAAGTCGGGTGGGCGTGGCGAGCGTAAGGGACTTGTTCATGCGAATCGCGACGGAGGACGCCATTCTTACGCTTATTGATTTCCCCCTGCGAGGTGAGTTCCGTGACGCCGCCGTTCTAGTTCAGTGTTGATGTGGTCTTGTAGTACTTGCGATGGTCGCCCAGATCCGCTCTGGACTCTGGGTGCGCAATGGCTTTCCGATCCGTGGTCAATTGTTACATTATCGTGATTTCGTGCTTCGTGAACTATGTTACGACCAAGACCTATTCATTCTGCAAATATCTCTGATTATCCTCGACCCAAATACGGTTATCGTAACCATCCTCGATCGCTTTAGGCTTCTCCAATTCTTTCGCGGTGCGGTGGTCCATCCGACATACGAAGGCCCTCAGCTGTCCAGCATGGTCGAGGAAGTATTGTACGTCATCATCACCCTCTTGACGGAAAAGGGGAGTGCAACCAAGATGCCGCTTCCTGTTGCTGTTCGCCGCGAAATTATTCATGTACTCGCTGCGGGCCCCTGCACCTACACCGACCTAGTGAAGCGTGTTTCCGAACGCATGTCAGAAGACATCTGTTTGGAACACGTACTTCGGCAAGTCGCCGACTTCAGAGCCCCAGAAGCGACCACGGATACTGGAACATACGAGCTCAAAGATACACTGTACGACGAAGTCAACCCATTTTATTACCACTATACTCGAAACAGACGGGAAGAAGTTGAGGCGGTGCTCAAGGGAAGGTTGAAGAAGAAGACGGGCGAGGCGGACCCTATTATCGTACCGAGACCGATCGACATTGAGGCGGGACCCTTTTCGATCCTGTCGTCCCTCTTGGAATCAGAAGTGCTCCTTCAAGTGATGTTTTACGCCATCTATAACATTCTGGTCTTAACGGAAGCAGCAGGGACAACCCCTCCTTCCGCAGAGGCGATTCTTGATCAAGCGTTTTACCTTGTCATGCTCGCACTCGTGGAACGTACATCGGTATTTAGTCATCTGTCTGCGCTCAAGGTCTTCGAAGACGGGAAGAACTTGATCGATGTCATTTGTGCTATGGAGCACGTGGAACACTTCAAGCCCTACAAAGCTCGGGTGGGATGGGTGCTTGGGGAAATGTCCAAGTTTGTCCCGGAGGAGGTGCAGGCGCGTCGCAAAGTCGTTACGGTTGCTGAATCCGGAGTAGATGCCGAGATGCTGAAGAAACGCGCTGCAAAGGCACGTCAGGAGGCGATTATGGCGCAGATGAAGGCGCAACAGGCGAGTTTTGCTATCAACTTTGAAGACGTGGACGATGTGGACGACGAAGACATGGAGGAGACCCCGGATGAGCTGGTGCAATACGGTTCATGCATCGTGTGCCAGGAGGATCTCACCGACTCGAAGCCGTGGGGGACACTCGGGTTCATCCAGCCTAGTCGTTTACTCCGCAAACATCCCGATAGTCAAAGCACCTATCTCAATGAATTGATGGGAATGCAGCTCTCGCTTGATCGCAGTACCCAGGGACCACCGCCCTCGACTTTCCCGCCCGTGGAGGGGAATCACTACGAAGACGTCACGCAGTTCGCTCCCAATTTCGATGGATTCCCGGCTCAGTATACTCGCTTTGGCTTGCACACGTCCATGTGTGGTCACATGATGCATATGGAGTGCTTCCAAGTTTACAACGCGTCCGTTCGTCAACGGCATCGCTCGCACGCAACGAGGAACCATCCGGAAAACATCCTTCGCAAAGAGTTCATCTGTCCGCTGTGCAAAAGCCTCGGTAATATTATTCTCCCTATCTCTCGACCATCGACACTTCCGGTCACCACTATCCCATTCCCCGACTGGATCCGCGCGGTGGGGATATCGATACTTAAGTCGAAACCGGATACGGTGATGGACTCGTTGCAGTTCCGGAATGGCACGGGTGAATTCGTCTTTTGGAGCGCGCAAGATCCCAACTATCCTGTTCAGGTCCGCCGAGGGGAAAACTTTGAGATGTTCAAGATGTTGGACAGCATGATGACCGTGGCCCGGGTCGTTTCACAGCAGACGCGACACTTGCGAGAGAGACCAGAGCCCGATCCGGGCGACAGAGGTCCAGGGATTTATCTGCCGGAGGAGCTCATTGGCTATACGATTGCCTCAATCGAGGTAGCCACTCGCGGGACCGGTGGAAGCGCTGGTGGGAACATTGCGGATGGTCTGACAGAGACCCAAGTACGAATGGTGCGCTCTCTGCTTGGCTGTTTGGCTTCACTGGCGAAGATCGAGCTGGAAGGACGGTCAGACGGAGGGAAGGAGGCGGTGAAACAGGCCATCATCAAACGCTTACTGCCAGAGTGGAGCAGGACGTCGCTCACGTCGTACTCGTATCCCCTGCTACTCCGTGATCCGTTTACGGTGCTTGTCGAAACGGCTGCCGTCGCTCCGGACATGCTTCAACACGTCCTGGTACTGTGTTACTATGCCTGCCTGGCACGCACCGTCATCGGGATGGTGTACGTGTTGAACAAGGCGCGTTCCTGCAATTCCGTTCAGGTCGTATCACGAGGCCACACTGACCTATTTGGCGACGTACGAATGTTTTTCATGTCCGTCGTCCGCCATTCACCCGTGTTTGAACACACCGCGACACTGGTGTTCGAGATGTTTGGCGAAGCTCGGATCGAAAAGCTACTTTATTCGTTCACGCTGCCCTTCTTGCGACGCGCAGCCATCCTGTGTCGTTCTGTCCTCCCTGACGCGTTCGCGACGTCTACGCTTACCCATGGAGACGACAACGAGTACAGACGTCTGCTTACGCTGCTCCACATTCCGCCGCTTTCGGATCTGCCACACCAAGACACGCTCCAAAACGCGCTCTCGGGGTGGTGCGCCCACTACGGTCACTCCCACGCGGCATCGCAGCTCAACTGCGGTGTCGTCCTGGACTACCCCACTATATACCGCCTTGCGCGGCTTCCGATCGTGCTCGACGATCTGTTCAACGGACGAGACAAGGTGATGCGTTGTCCGCGGTGTAACACGGTGCCGAGTGACGCGGCCATTTGTCTCGTGTGCGGGACGATGTGTTGTATGCTAAGTCACTGTTGCATGGACGTGGATGCCAACGGGCGGGGGGAATGTAACACGCATACACGAGAGTAAGTGGTGTCTTTGTTGTATCAAGAGGTGCTAACCCCATGGCTTAGGTGCGGCGGCGCGATTGGACTGTATTTTGTTGTCAAGCGGTGTTCGGTGCTGTATCTCTATGCCAACAATGGGACGTTCGCGCAGTCGCCATATTTGGACGTGCACGGGGAAGTGGACATTTCAATGAGGTGTGTTTGGGGGGCTGGTGTCTACCTTGTGTGTTAAAAACGTTTTCTTTAGGCGGGGGCGGCGGCAATATATTCATAATCCGCGGTGGGAGGAAATACGCAAGACGTGGCTTCATCATGGGATTCCGACGACCGTCGCGCGCAAGTTGGAGAGCACGGTCGACAATGGTGGATGGGAGATGTTGTAGGGATAGATACATGGTTATCCTAGTTTTGCATTCGTATGTATCGGAAAACAGAATTGCAAATTTATAGTTCAGTGAGCGTCTCAGGCAGAGTTTCTGACCCGAGTACGTCCATCGTTTCAGGAATTGTGGGTCCAGTCTGAAGGGGAGGCTGGATGTCTCTGGACAAGGAAGGAGATCGAAATCATCTTGGTCGATGCATGGCAGGTGTTATGAAGATATTTTGCCCCGCTTCACAAGTGCATCCGACTTGCTCGGCTTCGGAGCGGCGGATCGTCTCGATGTGCGCTCCGTAGCACCCACATAGTTTAGTGCCAGTGTCACCACGGAGGCGAAACCTCATGATGATACATATTTCAAGATATGTCATATATTTTTGATTAAAACACCTCATCAAACAACCTCCTACGAGCAACGACGACACTACACAAGCTGTTATCGTTCATATTTGCTCTTGCCTGACATAGAATGTGTTCTCACTGAATCATGGTTAGTACGGGCATGTCCACCTCGCCTTCACATATTCATTTCCTGCTGTGCGCTCAAAAGAGGTGGGGGTCTAATTCAAGACCATCAGTCGCTGTAAAGGAGTCAGAAAAATGAACGTGTCTTTCTGCATGGCTTACATTCGAGGTTGAGACCTTTGGAATCAGCCATTGCGAGCACGAGCTGTGCGCTGACGACGATAGCGATTGCCACGACGCGGGAAAACAGGTTAAGTTGCATCTTTGATAAGAGGATGTTGCAGGGAAACTCGAAGTAGCTGAGCGTAGCTTGACATCCGACCTTGAAGATCAATTTATACCCTGGACGCTCCATACCGACTTTCGCCGCCACGTGTTATTGTTATTCTATTATCTGCTTGTCGCATTCATCGCGAAACGTGATCCTTGGAATCCTTGGGCCATTCATTAAAGGGGGAGAACCTTCTAACCGGGGAGCGATATGAGTCGACAACCTTGACCATGAGACATGCAGACATTCGGCCACCCCGTGATCGATCTGGAGGTGCCGATAACAGAAATGATAGAACAGGATTTGATGTTTGTTGTATACTCAGCATGTTCAAGGAAGGCGATAGTAACACTTGTCACGGTACGCTGACCTGCGCTGGCAATAATTTGGCGCGATCACCAAAGTCCGAGTATCCGCGGCGTGTTATGTAGCAACATGGATGCGGATAAATATTCATCTGTGGGTGATGGGCTTCTCCATGGGCCGGTTGCTGACGTTGCGAGGATGAGGAACGAGAGGGGATGTGCAAGCGAGGCGGAGGGTGAAACAGCATCCTAGAAAGTACTGCGATGGTGGGTGGCGACATTCATGACCATTACCCTCCTTCATACCTCGCAGTCTACCGGTATTGAAGCGGTGGGCCATCCATACTGGAGAAGGATGTATTGTGGTTGCACGCTGTGTACGAGTCAGGTTAGTGTTTGTGCTCTTCAATGTGGCACTAGTATAATGTACTCGGCATCAACAGGGTGAACGTTAGGTCCCCATATACTCATACCATGTAACTGTTATTCTGTCCATCACCATCGTGACACTATTGCTGTTTTGATTAACACCGCGGGTTGCGCACACAGGTGTGATCATGGGATGCGGTGAAGTTGGCGGGTGTGTGGTGCAGTATTGGCTGCGCCACGGTGATACTGGTTTGCAACCCACAACACCAAGAAGGGGTTCTGTAACAGACAACTAGCATTAAAGCATGTCCAGCCTGAGCATGCGCGTATTCCATATTAGCTTGTCCAATATAACAGGCGTGGCGTGATCTCCTGGACCTGGACAGTGATCAAGAACTCCGTAGCGACCCACCTATACGCTACTACATTGATCAGGGTCAGTGTGAACAGCAGTGCATCAAACAGGTGTCCCAGTCAAGAACATGTGTACCTCCTTGTCCGTCTCCACCAAAATCAAGGGGGCGTAGGAAAAACACTCATAAAACAATTCGAGGTTCAAAAGGAAAGAAAAGGTGAAGAAGGTCCCGCTCGTGTTTTCTGTGTTATCGAGGAAGTATTAGACGGTCCGGGAAACTGGGCCAGCTGTGCCCGGGAGACTCACTCCGACTCGCTTCGCAAAATCAACAGGGGACACAGCTTGAAGACGATAGATGGAATATTTGCAATTGTAGATGGAACATGCGAGTTGCTAGTGGGAAACCGGCTGAAAACCGCGATTGAAACGACTCTCCCAGTTTCAATCGCGGTTTTCAGCCGGTTTCAGGCAAGTGAAAATTTGGCTACTGCTGGCTTATGTAACATACTAGCGAACGTGTTCTATGAGGGGAGGGATCAATGGATGAATATTCAAATTGGACTTAATGTTATCATCCTTACCACGAGTCCCTGGGTCAGCAGACTCGGACATTTTCGGTTACCTAAAATGTAACTTCTACTCACCGTAGCAACTAGCACCATACCAATTGCAAAGCACAGTGACCTGACAAGTCTTGATGGTCTGGGATGGAGTGAGGCACGAGCGCAGCCACACTTTGCCCAAAGCGGGTGGCACGTGACCGCAGCGCGCACCTTCGAGGCCCACATGTCACCTCGTCCGTGTGGTGAGCCAGAATGGCTCAGATTCCTGTGGCGCTCCACGGTCAAGGCAAGCCCAGCAGGGGAGCTGGCCATGGATCTCTCTATCCATGTCGGAAACCCACCGTTGTGGGTTCATACTGGCTCCAAGTGAGCTGGCAAAGGGATCTGTGCTCGCATTTCCCACTGGCAGGAACAATGTGTCCCTCACCTCACGCACTGCCTGTTACATCACAGCGTGCGTGATGCTCCTGCGAGCTCCCTTGCAGCAGCCACTAATGCAGGCCGTTGCCACCTCTGGCATCATCCCCGCCTCCCATGCCACGGCTGTGGACCAAGTCCCCACTGGTCCCCCCGCCCCCTGCCTAGCACTGCCATGGACTACGTCCCCACTGCCCCCACTGCTGCAGATAACGTTCCCACTGGCCTACGCCGCTGCTGCGTACCAATCAACCCATGCCACTGCCACGGACAATGTCCCCACTAGCCTGCGCTGCTGCCACGTACCAACCAACCAATGCCTTTACCGTGGACTTGGTCTCCACTGGCCTGGTTACTTCCCAGAAGTGAGCCGATGTGTTACGCTTCACCTCGGCGCATCACTCCGCTCCTAGTTTCTGGGGGTTGAGGTTCACTGCATCCGTCGGCTCCTCCTGCTGTTTTGGTAAGCGGCTCAGCTCACCCCAGATCGGCAGGAGGGAAGCCCTTCGGGCTTTCAACCAACCCTCCAACTCCCGGCCTGCTGCGTCGAGCGACCTGCAAAGTACGTAAACAGGGCAGCCCTAACGATGATATTGACGTACTTCGTTTGCATCAGTTACGTAAGGCATGGGCATATTAGCCCGAGTATTCACTGCACTTCGCAAACAGGAGGGGATATTAGCTGGACAAAACAGCTAGATGATAGCTTTGTTGTAGTGTCGAGCATGACTGCACAGTGCATTGAGGTCTAATGATACAAGTAAAAAATGTGTTGTTTATACTATGCATGCGGTCACTGACCAACGACCCATTTTGCCTGTTCATATTCAATAATCTCTACCAGTTCACTCTTCATCTCCAGCAAACTGTCGATAGCATCCGAAGCACGGTCATTCGCTTCCAGGTGTTCACGTATAGTATGATAGATATCATATCCCGGAACAACGAACTTCGCAGAGAACTTATTAGGTCATTTGCACATGTAGAATAACACAAGGAGATACCCCCGGCAGCACTGATTCCAAAGGCATCTCTCCATGGGAAAATCGCCGCCGTGACATTTTCCAACACCATCAAAAGTGGTGCGTGGTCAACATATAATAAAGCATTGTGGCGTCAGCATTCCGGGACTTATTTGATGTCATGGGGCCCGGAACAATGACATCGATAAGTCAAGTTTGACGATAGACACGCTACGCCACTCTCGTAAACCATGTGCTAACTGGCGAAGCCACTCGCTTCGTGACCTGTTGAATAGAGAGGGCTTCACACAGAGATGTTGTCGGATCATGACGCCGAGATCATCAAACTTCCATTATCAGAGGACGGTCAATGCCCCCACCCTCTACTAGTAGAACAATGGCGGCCTCCCGAAGCGATTACAGGGAAACATATATCTTGACGAAGCTGAGTGCCAGCGAGTTGCGTGCCGCGCGTCCGAGTCACTGTCAAAGTGTATCGCACGTCAAAGTGCTTCGACACTTGAATGTGGTGCATCTTTGGGATCGGTTGGAAGCCATTCTGGCATGACTACCGTGATTCCAATCGGCGCGTCGAGTTCTAGTTGGGTGTACCCTAAGCCCTGGCTATCGACGAGTAGAGTGGCGTTTTGGCTGGTCCCAGATCTGCCAAATGGATCCCCATGTAATCATCGCATCGACTTTTCATAGCTTCCTGGCACTTTGCTGCTTCAGGAAGTCGATGGCCTTGAAAATGTGCCTGTCGGATGGTTCTTGTGCCCGGGCTCAGCGCGTCACCAAGATTTGTCTCTTGTGCAAGATGACGTGTGGTATGCTTAGATACAGTTACAAGGATGTCGATGCTAACAGGTTAGAGCGAAATGCAAACGCGAGAGTAGGTGGGCCATGTATTGTTGTCGGAAAGTGCTAACCCAGGCTTAGGTGCGGCGGCGCGATCGGACTGTATTTCGTCGTGAATAGGTGTTCACTGCTCTCGCTTTCCCAACGATATACAATTCCCGTATCTGAACATGTATTGGGAAGTGGTCATTTCGATGAGGCGTGGGCCCAAGGCGTGGCTCTCCGACGCCTGTCGCGCACAGGTTGGAGCGCACGGTCGACATACTGCAAGAATAAACATAGGCTATCTTTCTTTTTGCATTCACATATTACAATCATACAAGTATGCACCTGAGAATAGAAATGCTAGGAGAATGAATGATTGTTGACAAAAAGGGAGTCCTTGAGCCTGAGGACAGTTCGTTCTAGTCCGAGTACGTCCATTGTTTCAGGAACGGTAGGCCCGGTCTGAAAGGGGAAAAGTTTCGTTGTGAAACGAGTGAGGTGAAAAGCAGAAGCAAACCTTCATCGCGGTCAATGCGTGCCGAAGGGCTGTCATAAAGACTTTTTGCCTGAGCCCAGTCGCTTCGCAAGCAGCATGGACGACCGATGCAAAACTGGAAACGTTAATCATGTCTGACTCGACTCCGAGGCGGCGGATTGTTACATCGAGTGCACGACCTGCAGAAGGGGCATGTTGGCAACCTTGGTCACAGTAAATGGGTGAATACATACGATAATCCGTATCAGGTACCGATTGCCGCATGAGCTGGGCCTCGGGCGTCACATAATCGGGATCGACAAAGAAGTACGGCGCTAGGCCGGGTATATCCTGTACATTGGTTATCCGTCCCTGCGGGGGATGACATCAACAAAACATTGATGCCCCAACAAATTCTCGGTCATACCTGTAACACGTGGATGACCTTGGCGATGTATTCAGGCATCGTGTGTTGGCTGCAGAAAGACGTCAAGCGAACATCGCATTTCTTCCAGTGGGGGGACTCACCTGGAGGGGAAGGCACTTTGTACGAGGTCACGTATTCGTCGTGCATGATGCAACGTCCCTTTGTCATTCTTCCAGCTGAGCATGAGGTGATGTTTGTTGATATATTCGAGTTTAGTGGGCTCCAAAACTTGTCGACGATGCGTCAAGGATGCGAGATCAAACTTTCGAGTGTTTGTTTCATCGTATCACGAAAAAGTGAGAAACAGACCTGGTCTATGAGACCTGGTAGGGTCATGATGGCTGTACTCTCGGGACTACGGGTAGTCACAGTTGAATCTAAGGGAGATCGGGCACCTTGTCCCCAGCCTGCGAGAGCTAGCCAATTTATTAAGGCGTCTGGTTCCCATCCCCTTTTCTAGTGTGCTGGGTAAGTATGGGGTGGTGATGGTTAAGTACGATAACGTTACATACTATGAACTCCAGGACTGCAACATCACCCTTGCGTTTTGACATCTTGGAACCATCCGGATTTAGCAATATCGGGAGGTGCGCGAATTGCGGTGGTTTGAGTGAGAGACAAGAATATAAGTCGAGATGTAACGGAAGAGAAGGAAGCCATTCCTAATCGAACGTGTAAAGAAAGGTTTGCTCTGACAGACAGGGTGCTTGCCTCTCCTCGGATGACGTGCGAGATACCCATCTCGTGGTCATCGACCACAGAAGCTAGATGATAAGTAGGAAATGAGTCGGACTTGAGGAGAACTGGATCGGTGGGCAGAGAAGCATGAGCATCCCGTAAATCCCCAAACACGATATCGCGTGCCAGAATGCGTGGGGGTAACCTGTCGTCCTAATCAAATAATCAAAGATAGGAATGACGATAGGACGATTATGTACGTTGAGTCGAACGATGGACTTCTCCCCCGCACGGACGCGTCTCGCGACTTCTTCCTCAGTGAGATGAAGACATGCCTTATCATACGTCGAGTTGGATCCTGTACGAGCCAGTCTTTCCCTCGTAACAGCGAGTTTGTCGGCAGAACAGAAACAGCGGTATGCATGACCAGACTACAGAAGATGCTGAGAGAATGCCATCACGATAGGGATAGTGCGTACGTCCAAGAGCCGACGTGCGTACGAGCGGTATAGATCTAGACGCTCCGACTTGCAACACGTCGATGAGGCGGCATTGAACGAACGACTATTACATACCTGGTAATATGGGCCGTGTGGACCATCCGATCCGGGGCCTTTCGGGACAGTCAAGATTTGGGGCGCTCAGAGTTGCGATTCAACTTTACCAAAGTCATAGGAGAGACCAGCCCAAGCGAGGGCTGTCTGAATACCATCGACAGCTCCTGGAACAGAGCGCGCCTGCCCGGGCGCAGTGTAAGCTCAAAGTAGCGAAAGCAAGTAGGCAACGCACGGTGTCTGTGTCTTCAATACGAAGGATCCACTTGCCGCCGTGTTTCTTTGCGAAAAGATGGTTGTACAACGCCGTTCGAAGGCCCCCGAGGTGTAAAGGGCCAGTTGGGGATGGCGCGAAGCGTAGCAACACGGTTGTCATGGTGGCGGTACGACTGGAAGTTTATTGTAATTGCTGCCGTTGCGAGGCAGCTGGCAAAGTCGCATGTCCGACGCTGACATCCACCGACATGTCGGAAGGTCTGACTGTCCTTGTCTCGCCCACACCGCTCTATCCAAAACAGACCCCGTTGGGTTTTAATTTTGCCCGTCGAAGTCAAACTGACCTCGCCCGGCCAGTCATGGTCACCCTCGAGAGCGTCGACTCTGACGAGGACGGCCCTCGTTCACCTGTCGAAGTTTCCAGCTTGGACACTGCGTTTCTGTCGCCCCCAAGAAGAACATTCAAGGCTTCGAGATCACAACCGAGTCCTCAGCGGCCTGCTTCAGCCCCGCCGCTCACAGGCCGGCCAATTACCCCCTCCAAAGAGTTATCCAACAACCCGCCCAGAGCAGACGTACCCAGACGGGTCTTCTCTTCATCCTCACCACCAACAGACAGGAGCGTGCTTTCTCGCCCACCTCCCCCACTTTGTGAGTGAAGACACCCGTTTTTCCACTGATGGGTATTCAACGTCTTGGCAGTTCGTCCGACTACTTTTTGGCGCAAGACGAGACGGTCAGGTGTAGCTGGAGCCTCATACTCTCCGTCCTCGCATCTCATTCGTCGATCTACCTTTATCGCTGCTGGTCTCTCTCTGGACAAGCCTGAAGCGGACCTCTCTGCCTTCGGCGTGGAATCACGCGTGCAATTCATAGTACTAGTCCCCGACTACAACCCACAATAGCGGCAGACAACATGGTGTATATACATTCGCTAGGTATATGATTTACTACCCCTTTAGTCGGTTTACCTACGCCTGCCCGTCTAGATGCTGCTAATCGGTACAAAATTGACCAAGCAATTCCATCGACACCGACTTCTTCAGATGCAGCAGGAAACATACCAACTCCAATTCCTTTACCCACCGATACTTTGGCCACCGGTCCGGTCACTGGTGTCCAGGACCCGCTTTCAACCAGTCATCCTATCCCTTCTTTAATTCAGATCACCGCGTTACCCCCAGTCATCTCGTCACCACAAACCGTCTTACCGAAGCTACCATACCACCGTCAGCTGAACATACTCTATCTTGTCCCTTTATTTATCGCACTCGGTGTTGTGCTCGGTGCCATCAGTGCTGCTATCTTACTCAAATGGTGGGACAGCCGACGGCGTATGTGTCGTACTTCCACCCTCCTGCCCGGTCCTCCGTACGCCCCGCCAGAGAAGAGCGCCAAAGACCATTTACTCGATCATGGATATCCGAGCATGGAACAGGTGTCGCTCGTCGCTGCCACCCCCAGCAAATTCACCGTCCATGGTTCGCGATACAAGCCTAAACGGAAGTTTGGGTGGCGGACTTGCGACGTGGCCCACTCACCTTTTACTCGACCGACTCGCACTCAGACCATTATTCCCTCGAGTGACGGCGAGCGCTTCACGGTCATTTCGGAGGAAGATCCATTCATTGCAACATCACCGAAGCTTGTGATACGGCATCCCGATCTGTCCGAGGACGCCTCTCATCCGCAGTTACGTGTTTCACCGCCGCTAGCGGACCGCATCGCCGGACGCAACGCCTCCCATCACCATACCGATATGCCGAAGCCATTCCGCCGTAGCATGTTTGACGTCTTGAAACTCAAAGGTCCCAACCGCCCGGTGCTTAATGCACGCAAAGAATACACTGCCCTCGTACCGGATGAAGATTCTGCTGACAAGGCCCCGACGAACGAAGTGCGTCAGATCAGCAGCGTAAAGACAACCCATCCTAGCGAACGTTCATCTCATAGCATGCGTCCCCCCCTCTCTCTGGATGGTTATCACCGTGACGATGACAATCGGCTTGAACTGCTCAGCTCGCAGGGTGAACATCTTGCGGACACCCCAGCAGTCTTGGCAGAGCAAACCCTTGTCAAGGAAAACAAGTCATCTTCTCCTACCCGGAGCCAAAAAATGAAGCCATCGCGCAAGGTGACCCCGTTCGTTTCGGAATTCTCGGTATCGGCCAAGCCGACAACATACAGTGCGGACGAATCCACGACAGGGTCTAGAAGCAGCGAAGGTGAGGAAGAGAGCCATCCTCAAGTCTATCCGAAAACGCCCCAACGTCATCGCTCCCGAACGCCCCACCGAAAGTCACTAAATCGTGCCTCCAGGCTGTCTTCCGTTGACACGCATGCATCGGTCTTACCCCGAAGCCCGCCCTCGTTGATGTCATCGCCGCTCGAAAAGTCACTCTTTTTCGCTACATCGTTGTCCTCGAGCACGTCTCTTGCAGGCCGTATGAATACCTTTGCTACTACCCATTCGTCGCCTCTGCCTCAAGCCGACAGATCGCCCGAGCATTCTCTTTTTCCGTTACCCTCTGTTAAGACGAACTCGTTCAGGAAGCCTCGGAACAAACGGTCGGAATCACCCCTGCCCCTGCCTTACCCCTCATACCCGCGTTCCGCATCTACTGGCATTAAACAGCGGTCTGCTTCGCCTGGTTCGCCGAAGCCAAAGGGTTGTTCCAGCAGTGCAGCACAGCAAGAAAGTACGACGGGTGTTTGGTCGCTTGGATCCCTATCCCAAACGAGTCTCGCGATTGCCTTGGCTGCTTCCTCGAGCTCGGATGTACTATGCAAGGTCAATGATGTTGTTGCTCAGGGTTATACTAGGAGGCGCTCTTCTGTGGGGGGAGGGGACGCGGGGTCGGTTTGGTTGTCAGATTTCGTCTGACGCGATTATAGATGACGGCGATTGGTCGGGGAATGCATGGAGATCGAGACATGCGTTGATCTATTGCTATAGTTGTAATTAGTATATACTCTCAGGCTAAGCACCCTAGTCGTGTGTTGTCCTTTCCTCCCAGCTACATTCTATAAGAAAAGAACTCGGTCATCCATTAGTAAATTTACAAGTTTCTTTTCGGTGCTTTTTCGGGCTTTTTCAATCTTCTCAGTCACATGAACAAATATCAAAAGCATAAAGTAAAAGCAACAGAAATTGATTCCGAGAACTCTTCACCTGCGTTTGCAGAAACGCGATCCTTCTTCCATCCGATAAAACCCTCCCACCCGTCGCATTGACACAGCACTCACCCGCCTTGTTCGCATCATCGACTCCGCCGCTGCCCATCACCTTTGCCCTGTCAATACGAGCTCCAGCAGTGAGCACTCGCTCGCCAGTGCTCACCGGTGCTCACCTGCCGCCTTTGCCCCCTGGTCCAGGCCCGCCCGTCCACCGCATTCACCATGTTGACATGAGTATCAACGCGCGAGCACCAGCTCGCCTGTCGCTTTTGCTGTGTCAATTAGAGCCGGATCGTTCCCACCCTTCTGTACGAGCATGTATCAGAAAATACGAAATAACAACATCATGAGGACTATGGGACAGCTATGGGACAAGAGCGAAGGGATTGTTGCTAACAAGGATAACAATGACAAGAGAAAGGTGGGAATAGTACTTGCTGGAATACAAAGTACAGGGAGTACCCATCCTCAAAGCGTGCGTGGCAGCTTGTGAGGCGGAGTGTCTAGAGTTGACAGCCGCCGCTTGACTCCCATCGGAGCTGAAGCCACCTGGATATACTGCAGCATTTCTATATCATGTTCGGAGTACATCAACCCCTCATCTATCACGTCTTCTGGTCGCTTGGTATTTACCCTATCCACGCACCGAGGGCATGTCACAGTCCCATCTTCCCCAGACCAATCCCACCCGATGATCATATACTCGCTTGGACCTTGACATTAGTTTCCAGAAGGTCACCGTGTACGTAGCTGGCCGTATGGAGCTCCCGAATGGTGCTGCGGATCGTATCGACGAGAGAAACTTTAGAACTGTTGTCCGGGAAAGGGTATCGATCAAGTGAAATAAAGCCCGGGCTCAATCTCTTCATCACGATCATCATCCAACGAGGTCTCGAGATCCCAAGAGTGCTGGCGCGCGGCCCGCCGAAGCACAAAGTGCATGAGCTTCTAGTGAATACCGATGGACGAACTTGATACAAATATCTGTGCCATCCGCATTGCCCCTGATCAGCTTTCCGAAGTAAATCTGTCGCCTTTCAAGCTTGGACTCATAAGTAAAGTCTTGGTTGCATGTGTCGCGCGAGGAATTCGTCTTTTGCAGATAGGACGTAGGATAGGGGTAAATGAGCGGAGCTGGAACCGGAAATGATCCTAGAGGGTTTGAGTAATACCGTTGTAGATCCAGAATGGCCTCCTTCATCGCACACAAGTGGCGTGCCAATGAGTCGTGCATCACCGTATGTGTGGGATGTGCATGCAATGGAAGGATAGCAAGTATCTCGGCTGCTGGGCGCAAATTCCATGCAGCACCTACAAAGGTGATAATTGGACCTAAAGGAACATTCGTTCAGTGAGGCGATATCTAAGAACAAACGAAGCCAAACCAAAGTCAAGTACCAAGAAGCATGGTAATACTGAATTCACATCAGCGGCATACCTCCTATAGGCCTCCCGATAGTAATGAATAGCTCGAGCGTACAGGTCCGCATGCCTGCACCCGACCTCATTCTTGACTTCTAATATCGCATATCGATAGTTTTTTTGCCTTCATGTCGCCGTCTGTGTAGTACTTTTTTGATATGGTGGCTTCGACGGGAGATGGAGAGAAGCAAAGGCCCCACTCCTCGAACAGGGATCGAAGAACGGGAGCACGACCTTCCTCGCCTTGCTTCGCATCCTCTCCTATGAATATCTCTGACATTTTTGCGCAGAGCTTTTGCACGAACAAGTTATCGCCGGATGTTAGCCGTATGGACTTGCTGTCATCTAAAAAATTTCCAAATACTGGATGCAGCAGCTGCACTGGTATCGGTGGTATGGCTTCTTCTGGACCCCGGTTACAGTGGATCAATGAATCCACATGACTTTGGATCTTGCGGAACTCCTTAACTGTGGCTGCAGTAGAATGGCTGGTAGACGTAGAAGCATCGATAAATTGCCGTCTTTGTATTCGTGTGTCGTCGGAAGGTACCTCAAGTAACTGAACAGCTAGAAGTGCATCCAGTCTACGATGATGATGGATAAGCAAGCATTGCGAACTTACCAGGAGAGTCTAAATCCACGATAATATGGATACAATGCCTTTGATATACGGAGGTGTAGGTCCAGTTCCTTGTTATGGAGCCCAAGCTTGTCTGACTCTTGCGCAAGCGCTATGTTACTTCGCGGAGTGCAGACGGCGTACAGGCGGATATTTTCAGGTGACACTGGGATAGCAGGACGCGCATCTATAATCGCAATTTTCAAGTATTCAATGGTTTTATTCTACGATAACGTGATTGGGAATGAATCTGTAAAGGAGTCGCCTCGTATTAAGCATGAGATCGTTATGATGTCTGGTCGCCATAGCAGTTCTGTGGAATTCAATATTTGCATGATAAAGATTGAGGTGATGTACCAGGTTTCACTGCCTCAATAACGATGTGAACGCGGCCTCTTGGAGGTGGTTCAGCGAAGATATCAGAGAGCGTCTCATCATTGTCGAGCCTTGATAGCCTGACAAACTGGATCCCAGGACATCCTCAAGATACTCGAAATCTTTCATAGAAATGATAAATCTGGGATCGACCTTATACAAGAAGAAATCACGGGTATTCTGTTCCGTTGAAGTCTAGATATGTGGCCCGATCCGTTCTTTCAGTGTTTGAACACTGGCCTCGGAGGAAACATTAACATGGAAGGTGCACTTCAAAGGAAGAGTCCACACGACGCAGTTCAGAGTGAGGCTTTCTGTCATTGTCAGAGAGGGGAACTTTAGGGGTTTTGTCCAAATATGTGTAGTCGATAGTAGCCACGTGTTTACACGTGATCCTCAGCCAATCGCCGTGCTGCCTGCAAGAGCTCGACGAAGATCAAAAAAGCACTAGACAGTAAGGACCTTTGAGTTCCAAGACATCAAACATGGCGGAATAGCTTCTAAATATCGTATGATGATGAGAGGCATTGCGACCAGCAACAGGGTCTGCCAGCGGGGGAAACACATAGCTGTAACTTGACGAACGATCCGAATGTCGACGGCGTATTCGAGCGCCAGGTAAGTGATATCTCGCACCAGGTGAACTCGACACGTTTCTACATCCTTGGATAAATTGGGAGACTTTGTTGCAATGAATGGATCTTCCTCCAAGATAACCATGAAGCACTCGTCGTCACTCGAGAGGAATAATGGCCCTGCACTCAGTCATTGGGAGAACAATCGAACCACCGGACGAAGGATCTAGTAATAGAGTTTCAAGAACTTCGCAGAAGATCAATCAGAGGGAATCATTCGACCAGCGAACTGGAAACAAGACAACCATATGCGCACCACGGACAGCAGGTTCCAAACAGAAAGGCAACCATCGAAAAGATTGGTGCTAGAGACAAACAAGGCAGGGCGGGTGGAATATGTATATGCGGACGGAATATCGAAGGCTCGAGCCTAGCACGCGAGCAGACAAATTCACGCGTTCAGTCAGTTGCAAACTCGTTCTCATAATTGAACAAGTGAGCAGTTACATACAAGTTATTCATCCTATTCAAGCTTGGTTGATCTGGCAATAGACTTGAGCGCTGACCGTCACCCTAGTAGAAAAAAAAAGATAGATCTGGGGTCGAAGAAAACAAGCAACTTGGAGCAGGTGGGATGGAGG
The DNA here is from genome assembly GCA_038094355.1 of Afroboletus lepidellus. NCBI lineage: Eukaryota > Fungi > Basidiomycota > Agaricomycetes > Boletales > Boletaceae > Afroboletus > Afroboletus lepidellus. The sequence continues at coordinate 2,094 of JBBPUA010000335.1, read as the reverse complement.
GTCATCGAGGTCTCCTAGCACAGGCTCCAGGTCATCAGGATGCACATCAGAGGGATCACTTCCTGCTCAGGCCATTATTCCGTACCTGATCCATGCCGTCATTGATCCAGATCCTGGAGTCTTGCCTTGTGGTGGTGGCCAGACCCTTCCGCCAGTGGAGATGGGTCGTCCGCTGCTTCAGCCCGAGAAGTTGTGAGGGCTCCGCTCACGCAAGTTAGGTGCAACTGGACCAGGTCCCCTGGCAAGGAAATCTGCGACGGATGTAGGGAATTTTGTGGGATCATGGACAGCAACGGATATTTGTCGAACGCGCGTAGAATCCTAGACGGATCCCGACATTCGTGACACATTCTTCGCTCACATAAAAGTTTTGTCTTTTTCCGCAGTGAGTGTGCCTGAATTCGGATCCGTGGGAGAGTTTGGTTGCCTATACCTGCCTGGTTTGCCTGCGGGTATGCACTCAAAAGCCTGTGGGTATGCACTCAAAACATATATATAGATTACATGGAGAGTGATGCCTGCATCAACGAAGCGAGGGCGGGAATAGAGATCAACTTGTAGTGACGAAGTCAGAAGGTGCAGGCGAGTGCTGGTGCTCCGAGTCGCGTCGTCACGGTAAAGGATCAAACCAGAGCTGGCACTCATGTCGACAGGGCGAAAGCGGCGGAGGGATGAGCAGGCAGATGTCGACGAGGTGAAGGCGGGTGATGGGACTGGAGGCGACGCGGCGAAGGTGGCGGAGGGCCATGTCGATGCAGCGAAGGCGCCAGGCGAGTGCTGTGCTCGTGTTGCACGCCGTCGTGTTCCTTGCCTTCGTCGTCGTCGCTGTCGCCGTTGTCGCGTCGTGCTCCTTGCCCTCATCGTCGTTGCTGTCGCCGTTGTCGCGTCGTGTACCGAGGTCCTCACCCTCATCGTCCTTGCCCTCGTTATTCTCGTCGTCGCTCTCCCCATCGCCATTGTCCTCATCCCCAAGGATGAGGGAGTCTCCGTCGTTGTCACCGTCCTCGCGGTTGTCACCGTTGTCGCCGTCCTCACGGTTGTCGCCGTCCTCGCAGCTGCCGCTGTTCTCGCCGTCCTCGTGGTTGCCGCCATTCTCGCCGTCCTCGCGGTCGCTGTCACGTACCGACGTCCTTGCTTGCTATCCAAGGGTGAGGGAATCGCAGCCGCTGTCCCCGTCCCCATCGTGTACCGACGTCCTCGTTACGGTCGCCATTGGGTGTGCGCTGGCACTTGCGTTGCCATGGTGAAGATGGCTGATGGGCAACGTGGGAAGGCGATGGGCGAATGCTCGTGTCGAGATGGCGAAGTTGAAGGCACCAGGCAAGCGGTGGAGCGCTCGAACAGGCATGGCGGAGGAGAATGACAAGTGATTGCGCTCAAGTAGACGGCGGAAGCGGCGAAATAGACACGGTCGGGGTAGTAGGATGAGCGCTGGCGCTCGAATAGACCTGGTCCTCATCATAGTTGATGGCGGCCTGGATGGAGTAACCGCCGACCGGGGCACATGGTTAGACTTGCACGCGCTGTCTCAGATGGCGGGGCGCGCACCTGTGACAGGGGACTTGTCCCCGTGAGGGTCTCATTCTGGGCAAGGGTACGGATGCAGTCAGCGTGCAGGAACGACTCGTTTTTTGTAGGCATAGCGGAGGGACATGGTCGACAGTGAGCACCGGACAAGACACCTCGGGTTTGTGTGGACATGTCGGAACATGGGAGATTTGCTCCATGCAACATCGTCGTGTACGGACATCCTCGCCGTCCTCGTTGTCGTCCCCGCTGTCGCTGTCGTATACTGACGTGCTCACCCTCCAAGGGAGGGGGAGTCGCTGGAGTCGTCACCGTCCATCCTGTACCGAGGGAGTCGTGTCGCCATTGCCATCCGTTCTTATTGTTGTCCTCGCCGTCGCCGTTGTCCTCGCCGTCGCCATCGTCCTCGCCATCACTGTTGTCCTCACCATCGCCTTTGTCCTCACTGTCGCCGTTGTCCTCGCTGTCGCCATTGTCCTCGCCGTCGCCATTGTCCTCACCGTTGCCATCGGTCCTGGACCGATGTCCTATAGCAGGAGAGTCGCTGCCGCCATCGTCATCGTCATC
>JBBPUA010000334.1:0-20830 GCA_038094355.1 Afroboletus lepidellus | reverse complement strand
ATCTGGTGCTCTGCGGTAGACTACGTGCACTCGTCAGCATGTCCCTTGCGGGCGTCGACGATCCCATACCAAGATTTGCAGTTCATATGTGTCGTCCCCCTGCGGGATCCACCTGATCTTTTGATCGGGCGAGAAGCGCATCCACATCCAATCTCCGTCGGCGATGTCCTGCTTATCGGGCACTGCCACGGGGATACCGAATTCGGTCCCGCCATAACCACTCGCGATTTGGACTCCAGCTGCCCACAGCTTCTGCCCGACCTTGACGGGTAGAGGACCACCACCAAAGGTCTGCGAGTCACTGAGCCTTTGGGACCATAATCACGATAGAAGACACGTACGACGAACTCCACCGTCTTGAGCGCCTCGATAGCTTCGTCCGACGTGACCATCTGTTCGAGGAACGCCGGAACTGTCATAAGAATGGTGCATTCAGTTTGCTTGAGATGCTCGATAATGTTCTCGCTCGTCGGTATGATCGGTTGGGCGAGCGGGTCATCGTATGTGCGCGGAGGGTAGAGTAAAGTAGTGACGAGGTATGCAATCGGCACGTAAAGTTCAGTAATCATACCAAAGACATGGAATGCGGGCAGCGCCATGGCGCCAAGCCGCCTGGGCGAAGAGATGGTAGCGTAAGGGCGGAAAGATGCTATTGTAGAGTGATCAGTGAGTGGATCATGAAACACTGTCTAGTGGCGATGACGTACGTTGTGCCAGCCATTGGATTTGAATTCTATGACTATGACCGATAGCTTTAGGGAATCCAGTGCTGCCCGAGGAATGAATGTAAATAGCAGGAGAATCCAAATCTGGACGTTCCAAGGCGGGAGGGTACGGAGTAAAAGGATCAGCTGCCACCTCTTGTGCAAGCTTAGGGAAAGCGTAACGGAAAGTGGGAAGCTCGTAAACGGTCAGCGGGGCGTCGCCTAGTTCACGTCGAATGCCTTCGATAAGGGGGGCGTGGGCATGATTAATGGTCACGATACGGGAACAATTTGTCTTCTTCATCATGTTGACAACTGCAGCGGCAGAGTTTCGGGGTGATACTGGGAATGGCTAGACCAAAATGTAACATCGGAACTAGAACAACTCTGGACATAAACGTACGACCCATCCGGCGATTGATAAGCCCATTGTAACGGCCTGGTGGAGTGCCGTGTCCGTATTAGCGATGATCATGACCACCTCTCCGTCAGGGCCTTGGCGGGAGGGGCGGATAGCGTGCGCGATTCGATGAGCAGCTCGACCGAATTCGAGAAACGATATTTCATTCAGCTTTTCTGGAGCGCTCTCCTTTCTGTAGACATAGATAGGAAAAGAAGGGTTCTTTTCCATATGAAAATTGACCAGGTCTGCAAAGAGCAATGAATGATCGAGAGGAGGAAAGTTTAAAGGAGGGGTAGCCATGATTGGTAAAGATGCGGGAGTGACTTGGGATGATCGGTATGGCGCTCGTATCGAGGGCCTTTATAACAGGATAGGCTGGAAGAGTGGCGTTACTGCAAGGGGATATCATTCCGCGGAGAACTGTACCATGGGATTAATCATAGGCAACAAGCGCGCAAAAGGTCTGGGAGACAGAGAAGCCCGGTATCTGCCTCTTCCGGAGGGCACTAAGGCAAGAAGCACTAACTAAGGAAAGCGGGTCAGTCCTGAGAGCAGAGTTGATGCGCCCATCGCCTACTCTGACGATTTGGCAGCCATGACATTTGAGCTCCGTAGAATAAACCATGACTCCACCATAGACCACTGGAGGCATCAGAGACAATGGTTCATAGCGAGAATGTATTCCTATCGAGGTTAAAGCAGTGTGCAACCAATATCCAACCGGGGACAAGATAGCCGGGGATTGCCGAACCTCTTTCCAAGCACGCCGCCACTAACCGGTCGAGCATGTTTCTTCTCCCGATGCCTCGGACGGTCGGATTCACCTCTACAGGTGTATCATCCTTGTCGCGAGCCATGTCCAAGATGTCACGTTTCGTCGCAGGTGCCTTCCTTAGACAGTCAGCCAGCCCTACGTGCAGCCAATCTCATGTCATCTTGTGACACAGATTTACCAATCTGGACCTCAACCCCACACTCGCGCCGCTGCTAATGTGTCTCTTCGAAAAAAAACTCCACTATCTGCTCTAGAGCTTTAATCGCCCCACCTTACTCATTGTTTTCCATCAGCTCTTCCATTCGCACGAACGGTATTAGCGCTAGTTACAACTACTCTGCAATCAAGGGCGATGCGTCTGATCGCGAGCAGGCCTCCGAGTTCCGTCGATTTTCTGAATTAGAACCCTTCATTACGGACGCCACCGTCGTCAGATATGATCGAGGGACAGCAATTTAACAGGGTCACATGGTAGCCGTTAACCGGGCGCCATGACCGTCAAGCCGCGACGCCGCACTCTCACCGAGGTCACACCTTCACTGGTGAGTGTCCTATTCAAATCGCCATCTCTCATTTTGACTCGGGGATCTGTGACGCCGAACAACCGAGACTCTCCGTGTCCAACCATCGCTATATTACGGAACGTACGGAAGGCCATCCTCGTCTAGAAATCAGGCCCCGAGTCGTTACGACGAGCTAGAAGGCTCCTCCACGTGGATGTGGCTGGCCCAGCTTTGGTTCGGTCTATATCCAGCCCTCATTTGCCTCAAGGAGTGATGGTGACGAAACGACGTTGAAACGCGACCCAGGCAGGCATAGTAGGACGAATACACACGCCGAACCTGTACATAAGCCCTTGCGGTTAGAATCGACTTGATCGTAGGGCACCAACTTCGATTCTCGCTCCAATATGATACACGTAGAACAAGAACGCAGATTGCCACAGGGCGACGTGTGCAGACGACGCCTCGTCGTGACAAGATTCCTGTAGTAAGTTATATGCGATAGTAGGCGAATAATAGTCATCCCATCTGCGGCTCTGATTGTCGACCGCTCGGTACCTTGATCGCCAAGGACGTGATCCTGCTATATGCACACCTGCACCGACCAACGCCGTCGATCCACTGGCAGGAAACTCACAAACGGAAATGAACGGCGAGACGAGAAAGCGGGCGGGGCCGTCAAAAAACGACTCGGAATTTCGCCAGATGAAATACTTGGCCTAGTAAGACATCCACACCCCGGCCCGAGCCGCTCGCCAGCAAGTTTGCGGTACCTTACGGCCGGGCCGGTCCGCACTCCGCCGGCCTCAACTGGGGACTAGTATTTCTTCTTGTCTGGCGTCGTACTCGTGGAGATCTGGATGTATCAAGCTTTCAAGTTTCAACCACATCCGTCGATCCGTGCCACCCCGGGATCATCCATCAACCCCCCATCAGGTTGCATTATCACCATATACAACTGTCTTCTCGTGCCTCTCGAATATCCCCGTTGAATATATCTATGGTGTTGGCCAAAAGTGGGCCAGGACGAGCAATCGAGCACAAGGGGATAAACGTGGCACAGCGGGTACACGGGAAGATATCACTAACACCTACAACATCCAAGCACGAGTACAAACAACAAGTGACAAAATGTACGAATAAGAAAAAGGCTTTACTTTCATGGTGCAGTGCTGCAAGGACAAGCAAGTGCTCCTCACAACGTGCCCCTTTGCCAGTCCACAAAGCGTTTCAGCTGCTCGAGGGTCAAGAAGATAAGAATCGTCGTAGGCTGGAGACGCGTCCATGCGGGAAGCCAGCCTTTAAACATAAACATTGGGCCCTCGTTCGCAAGCGATGCCCGGATCACTCCGAGTGTTGACTATGGGATGATATGATTAGTGCGTCAAGATGCATAAACATAGGACGTACACTGGACCCAGGTCCGCTCGCATTCATGATACGGCTCTTAAGAACGTCTGCCGGTGAGCAGATGGTAGTAGCCACGGTACCCTATCACATCCGCTCGGTCAGCATCCTAGGCGAGGAACTAGGAAAGGGACATACGGCAGCGAAACTAGCAGTAAAGTGGCAGAAGATATTGTCCTCGAAGTAGGGCGTCTTCAGAAGCTCAGATTTGAAGAAGTCGTATCTGGGTGCAGGGTTTGAAACAAAACAGAACCAAAAGCAAGGTGTCACTCACGAGGCGAGTTGACTCGAGTTCATTAACACACTTCGGAAGACGTTGGGTCCAACGCCACGGGCGAGCGACGAAGGACCTTCCTCGCGAACCATCTAATGGGCCAGAATGCCATATCGAAGCGATCCGACGAGCAGCCAACGCATTCACCAAGAAAAAGAAATCACAAAGAGGTTAGTATTCCGTGTCTTTTCAGTTACAAGGAAACAAATAGAAACGCGAAGCAAAGAAAGGGAAGGAAAATGCAGCAATCGACGTCGCGTGCCATAGCTCTGATGATTGCGGTGAGAAAGGGCATCCGGAGTCGCTAATCCAATCCTTCTCATCATGCCGTACTTTTTACATTGTCAATATGCACGGTCGGTGCACGCATCCTTTTTGATTATAACCTACCACGTTAGCGGTTCGGGTGGCCAAGAGGGGTCTGGCCGATCCAGAGCAGCACAGGTAGAAAAGATTGCACAATGGGGGGTTACATCACTAAGAAAATTATATCACGATGCGACAACGAGAGCGAAGAGGAGATTGAACGGACCGCTTCTCACCGTTGCGCGGCGTTATGCGGAGGTAACGTAGCTTGAGTGAGAGCGCTGATGGATAAGCGGTGTCGAGCCGAACATATAAAGCTGAGTTTTTTTTGAAGAGAGCTTGACGTTCTTGCTGACCTCTCATGCTCTCCTCTCTTCCTCGTTAGCATCGACGAGGCTGTCGCGTTCCAAGGAATCCATCGCGTTTACCGACGTTGCAAGCCAGGAGCGTAAGAGCGCTCGGTGTCAAGGATCCCGGAGGAAGAACGCGAAGGGAGTCACGTAGTCACCACACCAAACCCGGAACCCAGACTGCCTCATGCACAATAAGGCCTCTGCAATATTTCCAATGTTCGGCATCTCTCGGAGCGAGGCGGGCTCTCCAAGGACCCCGAGTGTCCACACGCGTGGAGTCCAAAAATAAATGGGAAAACAAAAGGTGACGAGGGAAAGGCAAGAACGACGAAACAAAAGGAAGAAGGAAGCAAGGCAAGTACTCACACGGAAGAGCGCATCGAAACAATGCTTGTAGTTGAAGCGTTTCTCTGGGGGCTTTGCAAAGTCACCTTGGAGGCGGACCTAGACGCGAAGTGAAAAGCGGTCACGTGATGCGGAGGCAACGCGTGTGAGCGCATGTGATATTTGGTATGCGGGGAACACACCATGATGACCTCTGCGGGGGAAACGTACAGCATGAGGGTGACTAAACGTGAACGAGGGCACGAGGAGACGTACCGCCAGGGTTACCGACCACGCCAGCAATGGAGCCGGCTACAAAGACAGGTCAGGAGACATCATCAACCATGTATATAGTGGCACACGACGCACCCATGACACCGGCAGTAGCCAAAACCCAAGGAGGCGACTGGGGGTTCGCACCCAGCAGCTTCTTGCTCTCGTCATACGCCCAGAAGCGACAGAGACTGTAGCTCATCTGCCGCATCCAAGTACCCGTAATGCCGTCGTATAGGCCCCTAACACCAGCTGTTCTGACGGTCTTCTTTATGGACTGGATCATGCGTTTATCACCCGAGGCTTGCAAGCGAACTTTGGTGAGATCGAGGGGGTGGGTGATGGATGCAGCGATGGTAGCTGCGAGACCGCCAAGATAGAAGGGGTATGGCTGTTTCTTCTTGGCTGGGGAAGGTGGGGGGATAGGGATGCCATTGGCGACGGGTTGTACAGGAAGCGCTGAGGATGCCATGGTAAACAGGAGCGGATAATCATGAGCCGAACTGGAGCACTATAAGGGACGTGATTTCTTACGTAACCTGGTTCCGTGCCATCGTCTGGGACACGTTTGGCGGACGTCCGAGCGATATACTTACCACGCACATACGGCGGCCACGAATCCATGGGTACTCCCACAGAATTCTTCCGTCGAATTGATTGCGGGTGGCCTCATGGCGTATTGGCGCCGACCCGCCCACGGACTCGGCCGACGCTGTTAGCACAGCCACAAAGGACAAACAAGCCACGCACCTTCCATTTATAATGCGAATGGGCCCCTGTTCCTCCTTGCCCATCGACCTCGACGTTCGCCCGCTGTCGTAGCCCAACAGTCCACATCGTAGCAGTGATGTGGACCGCTGGTACTACGACGTTCTGCGAACAGTGGTCGATTTGGCGTCGAATATGTGCAATACAACCATGTCGATATCCTCGCTCTGGAGATGTTTCGACGAGCAGGCCGCCTATATGCGCCGGCAGACGCGACAGACATGCGAGCGAGTCTCTCCCTGCGTACATTCAAGCATCGGTCTGTCCGCAGTTCTGAGCTCGGAAATGTCACGGCAACACTGGCTACCACGCCATCTGTTTCTCGTGTACGAAAGTAGGTAAGTACAGCGGATATGACATACGATACCGGTCTGCTCGTTAAAAAAGAACAGTGAAAAGAGCAACGGAGCGTCTGACTGTTAACCATTTACCCGTCCAATTGGGCTTGGATGAATGCGCTGCGTTTGCTCGGGATGAGTACTAGCCTGCGTCGAGCCATTTCATTTTGGCCGCGAACGATAATGGGAAGAGGCATCTATCCCAACCTTTCGACTCGCGACTCTGCACGACCACGAGTCGTGTTCTTCAAGCTTGCACTGATTCGCGTCCTTCTACAGATTCACAAAGGTCACGTTCCTGAAGAGGCGCAGACTCGGGGGGCTAGATCGGGAAGTCAGTTGTCGGTAGAAAGACCCAAAGCAAGGGAAAGTACGAAATCCAGTTCCAAGGGAACTTCGGGTGGTACTTGCGACGAATGCCTCCATTCCAATCTTCGAACTTCGAACGGAGGCAACTACACGCCAAGTCGTTAGATTGTGGTCTGGACGCCATTTCGAGGAATGATCGTCTCCTGACCTACCATATTTACATTAGGCATCGCATTCAAAAAGGTTAAGGTGAAGCGATACACCAATGTTAATAAGCCGAATTAGGTGGCCATATTAAGCACTACAAACGCATCAGTGTTAAAATATACATGTGGGAATTCGAAGCAAACTCCACGCCAGACAGCAGCTTCGTTTCGCGTTCTGTAACCGACAAAATTCGGAACTTTAACGGGTAGAAGCCTTCCTTGTTATCAGGTCGCGCCCGAGCCGAGGCTCCTCGCATTTTCTTACCGCCGTCTTATATACGCACGGGAGAAGTAGCCGTACCACTTCTGGCGCCTCCCGTTATGCAGCACCATTTCCCAGTCTCGCTCGTACGAGGGCTCGTGGTCTGCGCAAAAAGGTAGTCAAATATCGTGCTGTCTTGGTTTGAAAAAAAAAAAGAACATTTTCCTACAGTGTCGAGCGAATATCCCCTTCTGTGCGGACACGCGTGGGTCATCGACAGCCTCATGTGATAATTACCTTTGTTCATCAGTAGAGGTCCAGAAAGTGTTTCTTTTGGACATCACTTGATGAACAAGGCAATTAACCAGAGTCGCATCCAGTGAATCGCAGAGAATGTGACCGATTCAGTGTTGCCCTCATCCAAATCAGGGTCTGTCATTTGATCGTACGAGGCCCAGAGACGACAGCCGGAAAGACCTGTTCGATGAAGTGCTGTGTAATTTAGAACATCAAGAACACTTGACGCTCGTCGAACCCCTCCATCGCAAGACACGACGCTGTGAAAACTGGCAACGAAGAAAAACAGCGTCGAATCTCGACTATCCAGAAGCGACACACCTGGACGTCAAACGTGCCATCACCGAAAATGCCGATTGGCAGGACTGTTTTCATGCTTGGTGTTGGAGGATGGCGGGTTGTGAGAACACAGCGCCATGCGTCACGTGTTTTGTTCCGCACGCTGACAGCGAGTGCCAAGCATGGCCATGCCTGAATCAGTGTGACTTTCTGGGCATTGCTGTAGACATCCGATTAACATTGTACAGAAGACAGCGCCGAACGAATGGCAGCCGAGATTGGACGACGCTCAGCGCCGTCGTACGTGTTCCTACGTCGTGCTCTCTGCCCAAACTTGACTGGGCCCCTTAGGTATGCGCTCATCATCGGGATCGACGACTACGTCCACTTTCCAAAGCTCAGCGGCGCCGTCGCCGACGCCAAAGCAATGAAACAGCACCTCGAAGCCGTTCTCCAAATGTCAAGCGATCGCATTCGCACGCTCTACAACGAAGAGGCGACACGCGAAGCAATCATCGGGGCCCTCGAGGACTTGCGAAGCGACGAGGTGGACGTCAACCATGGTGATCCAATCTTGATTTTCTATGCCGGCCACGGGGGTGAACTCGCCGCTCCGCCCGCTTGGCGCGTCAAACATAACATCCAATGCTTGATTCCTCAAGACTGTCAGGTCAAGCACGGGGCAGAGGGCATCGAGCCGGTGGAGGGCCGCGAGCCCATTCTCGACCGCACGATCGGCGTCTTCCTCGAGGATATAGCAAAGCGGAAGGGAGATAACGTCGTACGTGCTATTCTAGGTTCTCTTTTCCCCATTCTGACCATGCGTCAGACCGTCATCCTCGACTGCTGTCATTCAGCGTCAGGAACTAGAGATGGAGGATACGTACCTCGCACTGTCGAACTTGGCAATCTCGTCGTTTCAGAGGACCTAGACGGCCATATCTGGAGAGGTCGAATTGGCAAAATTCACAATGGTTTCATGTATCATGGTCTCCGGTCCCACGTCCTTTTGGCCGCTTGCCGCGAGAAAGAGAGCGCATATGAACACGACAGGCGCGGTCAGTTCACAAATGCCCTTTTGGAACAGCTCAGGCATTGTGTTGAGAACAAGCTGAATCTCAGCTACGCAGAGATTCTGGAGCGGATTCGTCTAAACCGAGAGTACGAGTTGTTTTACATGGTGTAGAACAGTTTCGGTACTGACTTCGTACACTTCTTCCAGACAACATCCCCAGTGCGAAGGCCTAAACCGGCATCGTGTCTTGTTTGACTTGAGGGTGCCCGCCGGAAGGCAAATTTGGTACCCAGCTGAAGCTGGGAAGAACAAATATGTCATTCGTGCGGGCTTGGCGCATGGGGTCGCACCTGGTCTGGAATTCTCTTTGTATGACAACGAAAAGCTCTGGGTGGGTGTTGTTCTTGTCGATGAAGCTTCCACCATCAGCGACTTCGAGACCACCATAATGACGTCCGCCTTTCTCGATAACGCAGTATACGCAAAGGTGACCCGCGTCGGGAAGGTGCCCATCTACGTAGGAAATAATCCAGCTCTCGAGGAGACCCTTCGCAAAATGGATAGGAATGGCGCCAGCGCCACGACATTCACGACCATCAGCGAGGTTAGTCAGGCAAAGCTGCACATTGGGATGGAACGCGATCAGCTCGTATTCAAAATCTTGGATGAGCGTGTGCGAAGATTCGGGCTAACGGAAATCCCCTATAGGACTCCCTCTGAGAGTCTCGCCCACGTTCTTCCTGCTGCCGCGCATTTCTTCTGGTATCTTGATCTTGCAAACAAAGACAGTCGTCTGGGTACAAACCAAGAGGTGTCGGTCAACTTCTACCTCGTAAAAAAAGATTACGACGATTTTGGGATTCCATTCCTCTACCCAATCGAACCAGGATTTTGTCGGCAGGATCCACATTCGGATAACTCGGACATGATCGAGTTTATTGTCGACCCCTCCGGACGGTACGGGATCGAAATCAAGAACCATACGAAAAAGGACCTCTATCTGAATGCGTTCTTGTTCAACAATAGCAGTCTAAGCGTCGGTGAGCAACCCACCGAGCGTTGGTCGGCTCTTGCTAATTGCCCTCAGCCCTATGTTACACCCAGACGAGCGCCGGGGAGCCCGAAGCACCACTTAAACAGGGCGGGACGTTCACCATCGGCTACGGGACCTCGGGGACGTCCACGTTTTCCTATTCTTTGGAAGATGGCCAAGACGTCGACGTCGGCTTTTTCAAGATCTTTTTGGCGACGCGGCCCATCGACCTGTCTGACATTGAACAGCCGTCGCCCTTTTCGAGCGTGCACCCGCCGCCTACGAACGATCGACGCGAGGGTGATCCGCCGAAGACCTTGCCTCCTTCCCGCGATATTTGGTTCACGGTGCTGATTCCCGTTGTGCAGAGGCGAGGCGCGTAGATGGGTTGGGGGCGAGGTATGACTCGTACGTCGTGGATGGCCTGTCTTCTCAGGTCATGATTGTCAATTTCTATGTTGTAAATATCTCCACACTGGAGATTCAGCCCAACTGTAGCTACACGTATTAGCTTTCCTTATTTGGACATCGTCGCCTACCTTCGGGTGTGAGGACCTCTGTTCTTTCCTTTCCAGTCTCATACCTACGACTGGAGTCGTTCACATTCTATTAGCTGCCCGTGCTTAACACGCAAGGGTTGCCAGATGTCATGGTAAGCTGAAGTACTCAAATAATGACTCTACTCTGGAGCTATAAAGGCGGCCCTAGAAAAATGAGGCCACTTAACGCACCCTATACCGCTGCATACCGTCTCTGCACGACGGGAATCTCGCGCGTGAACCACGTTTCGTCGCTCTCAGGCTTCCGCGAAAGCGACATCAACCTCGACAATGCCCTAACCACTCCCCACTTGTCGCTCTTACGTTCGTTCTCGGCATTGCGTGCGTTGGCGTTCGCAAAGGGCGATAGCTGCGCGATGGCGGACAGGTTGATCGGCCGCGTCGCAAAGAAGATCTTGAGAAAGCCGACGTCGACGTGTTGGCCTTGCTGCAGCGAATAGGTGACGGTGGGCGTCTTGCCCCCGTACCCAATCGTGAACGTCCCACCCGGCTTCAGGGGTGGCTCGGGTTTGTCGGCGGTCGATTGGGTATAGTATGGAACTAGGGCTCATAAGCGGTGGTCCAGCATGCTAGGTTTGGTGAGTGGACGCACCTATTCTGAAACTACCATGATTGAACATGAACACGTTCAGATACAGGTCCCAGCGTGTCTTGTTCGTCAATTTAATGCCGTAAAACGCATGCGCGTCAACGACGAAATCGATGACGTCCGAGCCGTTCGAGCTTGGATCTTTTTTATAGAATCCGGGTTCAGTCGGCGAAAGGTGTGCATCTCCGTACTCGTTATAATCGAAATGCAAGAGGTGAAAGTCGACTGCCACCTCATGCTCGGTACTGACCCGGTCGAATTCCTTTACGAAATCAAGAAACCAGTAGTAGTGTGCTGCAGAGTGCAGGACACGAGCGACGTTATCCAAGGTAGCCTTGTATGGAAGCTCGGTCATTCCGAACCGTTTCACTCGTTCATCTAAGACCTTGAAAATAATCACATCATCTTCCATGGTCAGCTCCAGCTTCGCCTCTGTAGCTCCAACCAACTGGAATGCTTGAGCGCGGGTTCCGTGTTCATCTGCAAGCGGAAGAGATTGGAGAGCGGAAGCCAGATTTACAGAGTTGGCATAGAGAGGTAATTTCCCGATACCACTTAACTTTGCGAACGACACGCCGGCGAGATGGACAGATGTTACAATTGTAGTCTTGAAATCCTCGATCAGGGAAGCTTCATCAACTAGAACAATGCCCAACTCGCGCTTCCTTCTGTCGTCGTAGAGGGCAAGTGTTACCCCGTGCCAAACCCCGTGTGCCAAACCGGCTTTAATGTCATATTTGCCACCTTTGATGGTAGCAGGGTAGTAAACCTCCTTGTCAGCAGACACTCTTCCGTTGAACAAGAAACGATGTTGGTTGAATCCTTCGCAACGAGGATTCTGTGCGAATGGGCTAAAGAAATAAATGTGACATTGTCATTTGCGAATCGAAACGTCGTACCGCTTGAGACGTAACCGCTGGAGAAGATCGGCATAGGTGACGTGCGTGAGTTCATTATTAACAGTGCAGTTCCCGAGCGCTTTCAACAGCGCAATCGTAAACTGTCCACGTCCACGATGTTCATAGGCGAGCTCTCCCTCGCCGCAAGCAGCCAAGAGGACGTGTGACCGAGGGGGACCGTGGTATGCAAAACCGCTCTGGAGTTCCCCAACTCGATTTCCCCAGATGTCAGCGTCGAGGGTTTCACGAATATTGAGATTGCGTGTGATACGGCGAGGTACATATTCTTCGTCCGTATCTCTAGTCCCGGAGCCCGAATGGCAACAGTCGAAGATAACAGTCTATATCACCGTCAGAAGATAGAAGTGATGGAATGTTGTAAGTGTGACTTACGATATTATTCCCCTTCGCTTCAGAGATATCCTCAATCAGAGCGCCAATCGTTCGGTCTGGAATCGGCTCGCGGCCTGGAACTGGCTCGGTGTTATCTGCTTGACAATCATGAGGAATCAAGCACTCGATCTTCTTTTTAGGGGGCCAGGCTGTCGGCGCGGTGAGTTCACCCCCGTGTCCGGCGTAGAAGATCACGATAGGATCTCCTTTTTCAATTCGTGGATCGTCCCGCAAGTCTCGAAAAGCCTTGATAATCGCATCGCGGGTAGCGGCGTGGTCGTAAAGCGTGCGGATATGCACCTCTGGCACATGAAGCGTCTCTCTCAAATACTGCTTCATTGTGTTCGCATCGGTGACTGACCCGCCCAGGTTAGGAAACTCTGGAGAGGCGTAGTTGTTGATCCCAATTATAAGGGCAAATCTGCGGTTCCTATGAATGATATACAGTGCTGTATGAGAGCATCACGCACAACCGGTCTGGAGATCCTCCAATCTCGGTCACATGTTCGGTGTTTTCTGTGATAATGTGGCTAGCAAGGTATATTATAACTCAGAGATCATGTGGGCACACGTACGGATACTGCGGTCCTGTGAATCATCGTGCATCGTTTAACAGGTGTTGCTTTTTACGGACCAGGGACTTTATGAGGGATGTACGGTGGTCGTTTCGATGTTAAATGCAGCGTTAACTGTTTAGCGCTGAAGGTGCACTGGAGTACAGCCCACGTGCGCCAGAATGTGAAAAGTAAACCTTAGCTTGCCAGCTGGCCGGTTTAGGCTAGATAATGGAAGTTATTTTTGTCTGTGAACTTGTCCTGACGCCGCCGCCGCACAGGAGTCATAGTAGCAATGTTGACTCCATTGCACCGCACGACAGCAGATATCCGATTTGCAAGGCATTACAGAGGAGGAGGTGGCGGAATCGGAACAAGTATTGTGCCGCTGATCCAGTCGCTCTGGACGTGCAGGATCGTGATCGGGTTCGTGCACGTGCCAAGTTGAAACGTCAAGATTAACCATTCCAGGAACTTCATACGATGGATCGCCCAACAAGCAAGCTAAACGCGATTCGTTATATCAAAACAACCTCTGCGACCAGCAGCGACGACTATTCTACACATCTTTCTCGCTTCCTCCTGTCTGACATAGAGACTGCCATTGCAGTGAGTAAGGTATGAACATCTCGCCGACCGTGGCTCACCTATCCGTCTGCTGCAGTATGTTTAGAAGCAGCAGTCGTCCGCTTCCAGGCCGTCGGCCGCTACAGTGAAAGAGTCAGAGAAATGAGACACGTCTCATTCTGCATGGCTTACATTCGAGGTCCACAGGCGTAGCGAACACGACCCCGATGACGATAGCGACTGCCATGAGGCGGGAAAACAAGGCAAATTGCATCTTTTCAAGAGGATGTGGTAGGAAAGCGTGTGTTTAGGAGCTGGGTGCAGCTTGACATCCTACTTTGAAGCTGCACTGAATTTATACCCTGGACGCTCCGTTGCCGTGTGTTGCTCTTTTTTTTTACTGGTCGGATTCATTACGAAGCATGCCCTACAGCGGTGTGCGGCGAGAAGTACGATCTCGGAGTTCCGAAAATGGGTGCGATAAAAACAGATCTGTTGCTACAGGAGTCAGTACGAAGTCGCTGCGGAATACTCGCTATCTGTGCCTGTCAATCAGGGACTGACAGCACATGGAGGTCCTCGGCTGTGTGGTCTCCCCCCCCAAAAAAGAACAGTAGCCGTCCTGTTCAAGTCCGTCACTCGCTATATGGTAAGGCAGCTCAGACAATTGCATCTCTGTTGGATGACTTAGATTCAAGATCGCTTGCAGATTCCCTGGCGTAGTGGTCGCTCGAGATAGGTGTAGCGATTGCGATCTGTGAGGCGATGATGACAGCAAACGTAGCGCACGTAGATAGGCCAAGTTGCACTGTTTTGGCGAGAGGATATCGTTGGAAACTTCGAAACCATACTCAAAGTAGGGTTGGTATTAGAGGGTGTCTTCCAATGACAGCAGTGTGTGAGACCCGATGATCGCGAAAGGGGCGCAAATGATTTTGACTCATCACGATGCGACTTGCGTGGGCATTCCAGTCAGTCAGTTGTGCGTCAAGATCCGAGTCGTCCGCGGTACTACTACTGTATGTCTGGTGATTTGGCGGATAGCACTCTCTCGACGTCATATATGCACGGAGAACTTATCTGCAAGAGCACCGTGTAACGTTATCGCTTGACGGCTCTCTTGCAAGCCATTTGAATGCTTCGTAGGGACCCGGGACCTACACAACAAGCATGAGCCCATATATTGGGCCGATATAGGCTAACTCCAGTACAAATACCGCAAAAATTCCCTTTTTAGGAAAGGAAGCTGTACTGGAATTAGCCTAGAACACCTGGCTAAATATGACAATGCAGTCGATGCCTGCCGAACCTAAAGAGTTGCCATGCCTTTGGGCTCGCTCAGCCCGGTCCTATCTTTTTGATGAAACGTTCAGCGTGAGCTTCTCCATGAAGAAGTCCTGACTCCTGAGTATGACGAACTGTTCAATGTTTCCGTGGCATCCATGTCCAGGCAGCGACTATCGCTGCCACTCCAAGGTGAAACACTGGGAGCTCTTACGAAGTAGGAAGATAGTCAAACTGCACGACCACGTGGCAGAACCCCGGAAATTATGCGGGACGGATGCTGTGAGCTCAATCGGCTACTCGAACATCAATTACTCCCGAGTCCATCCTTACTGTTTTGTGGGAGCGACCGTCTTCCCACCTCGTAAGGGGCAACCTAGGGGAGACTACCATCATGCTTTCCCCCTGTCGGTTACCAACACTCACTCTGGAGCAATTGGCCACTACCCTCTTTCGCGTCTCCGAGCAGCTGCCAAAAGTCCACCTGGCAAGCGGTCGAAGCCATTCAAGCTGTGGCGTTCATACAGGAGGAGGGTTTTGTCCAGAATAGTGAACGGCATCGCTGCCCAACTGAAAGAGGACCTCCCCAACGAATCATATGATCTCGGTCATCACCCCATAAATGGAAACACTCCTCGCAGCTAACGAGTCCACTATACCCTTATCCTGTTGCTGCCAAAGGAAGGAACAGAGTAAATGCCTCCATCCATGGACGAGCCACACTGCGTACTCTACGACTCCCACGAGCAAGAACGGAGATGCTCAAGGCCCAGACCAACTGGTGAATTTGCGCTCGTTTTCAAACGAAGAAAAGGTTTGGGCTGGCGCGGACCCAGATCGCCCCCAGCACGAGCCATCCTCTCCCTTTGCAGTCAACGCAGACGACAGTGAAGAAATAATCATTACTAGAATGCAAATTATTTTTGCATGCGATCGGGGGTCGCTCACTATGAGGCAGGTATCCGAGCTACAGATGTTGCTCTCGGCCTTAGATGCCTTCCCGCTGGTTTTTACGTGGCGGCGCATGACGGTGGCCTCGAGTGGAGAACAGAAATCAAAAGAACGCTAGTGAATGTTGATGTCTGGCCCAATCCCGGTGTGAGTACCTTCTTCTCCAACGCGGGTTAGTCATAACAAGAGTACAGACCGTCGGAGACCTCCGCTACCATTTCTCTCGAGATCCACGCGTCCTTTGAATTTGAGCCCACGTTGGGTGCCGGTGAGCAGCTGCGAAGGTTTTCGGTCACCGTAGAGGAACTGATAGATCGCAGCGAGAAAGACATTCGTCAGTGGGCCCGTTCTTGCTCGTGCAACAGCGTACTCACATGCATGGCAGCATTTACGTTCATCTCAGGGGATCAAGATGTTGTATCTCCATGTTCATCCGTTTTTGTCTCCGTCAAACAGTGGGGCCATAATGAGGGGAATTTATCTGGGTCGAGGACACTGAGCCCCCATTGCGTGAGTACTGCCCGACCTTTTCAAATACGATTGGTCAAATTAATATATTTCCCTAGTCGACCACGGAATCACGAGGTGATATAGAAGAAGCAACGAACCAGGGCCAGAGTGCTCTTTCAAATTATCGCAAGTACGGCGAAAAGCAAGATCTGGAGCATGCCATTAGAGTGCATCCTTGTCGCGCAGCCACTCGGTCAAACCTGGCGATGGCACAATTCGTTCAGTGTCAGGTCGAAGGAACAGATGTTTCCCTCGATGTTGTCCTTCGGTTGTACCACGATGTACTCGCTGCATGTCCGGTCTGCCACATGGATTGTCCATCTACGTTGATTCAACTGGCTACGGTATACTCTATGCGATTTTGGAAACGGAGGGACGAAGTCGACGAAACGCGAGTCAGAGTTGCTCCGAGAGCTTAGTCCTGCAGAGAGTCACGAGAAGCGAGCTGCAGCTCTAATGTGCCGACTAACGGACGGTCACTCATCTGCGGAGCTAATTCATACTTCATGTTTGATGGAGGAGCTGGATCTGAGTGTTCGGTTGTTGGAACGCTTTCGGTACTCCGACGATCTGTCCGACATACAAGGTGCCATTGGTATTCTGGAGGAATTGGTCAGATCTGCTCCAGCTTGGAACGACCAATGTTGTCAAAGGTTGGCGAATCCCGCTGTGGCACTGACGATGCGATTCAACCGCCTTGGGCAGCTTAGCGACCTACTAGAAGATTCGATGTCGCAATTTCGACGCTTAGGCGTTCTGTTAATCTCACGCCACAGGGCTGGCATCGTCGTATGGGGTAATCGTTTTTCGTTTCGGGTGCCTCGGAGAGCTGAGTGACCTCGAGGATGTAATTTCAATGCCCAAGAAAGCCGTCGACATCATTCCTCATAGCTACCCTGATAAACCCTCTTGCATGAGCAGCTTAGGTGGCTGCTTCTGCACTCGGTTCGAGCGTCTCGGGGAGCCGACCCACCTGTTCGCCTCACTTCTGAAGGTCACCGGTCACCCTCACAAGCCAAACTACCTTAACAACTCGGGCATTGCTTTTGCCACTCGGTTTCGTCGCCTTGGGGAGCTGAGCGACCTCAAGGATGCGATTTCTACCCTGCAAAACGTCATTGATCTTACTCCAGATACCCACCCTGATAAGCCAAGTCACCTTAACAACCTCGGGACCCTCCTCGAAGTTCGTTTTCAGCGCCGGGGGGAGCTCAACGACCTCGAAGACGCAATTTCTACACTTCGGACTGCCATTGACCTCACTCCTCGTGGTCATCCTCAGAGGCCCCATCGCCTTATTAACCTTGGCTCTTCCTTTAGGCTTCGTTTCGAGCGCCTCGGGGAGCACCATGACCTCGAGGATGCCATTTTGACGCTCAGGGAAGTGGTCGACCTCAGTCCTCGTGGTCATCCAGAGAGGCCCAATCGTCTTAACGCCCTCGGCAACTCCCTGAAAGCCCGATTCGATTGCCTTGGGGAGCTCTGTGACCTTGAGGACGCGGTTTCGCTGTTCAGAGATGCAATTAATCTCATACCCCATGTCCACACCGACAGGCCCCGCTGTTTGAACGACCTCGCAAACTCCTCTAAAGCTCGTTTCAAGCGCCTCGGGGAACTCGATGACATCGAGGTCGCGATTTCGACGCTGAGGGACGCTGTTAATCTCACGCCCCATAATCATCCACAAATGTCCTACTGTCTCAGTAACCTCGGAAGCTGCCTCGGGACTCGGTTTGAACGGTTTAGTCGAAGAAGCCATTTTGACAGTTCGGCGCGCTCTGGACCTTACACCTCATGGGCACCCTCGGAAGCCCAGTTCCCTCCTACACCTCGCCAACTGCTTGAATACGCGTTACGTTCGGTTTGTGGAGCTAAGCGATCTCGAGGATGCGATATCAATGATGAAAGATGCTGTTGATCTCACCCCTCAAGGTCACCCATCCATGCCCGGCCTTCTCAGCGTCCTCGGTGTGTTGTTCCTGGTGCGCTTCAAGGACATCGGGGAGCTGGCCGACCTCGAGCGTGCAAGGTCGATCCTTACAAGTGCCATTGACCTCACCCCTGATGATCACCCCGACAAACCAAGCTTTCTTATCGACCTCGTCGACTGCCTCAGAACTCGATCTGAGCGCCTGGGGGAGCCAAGCGACCTTGAAGACGTAATTTCCCTGTACTCGCGTGCTGCTTCTGCCTCCACTGGTCCCATCAGCATTCGATTTGACGCTTCGCGGAACTGGATTTCTTATGCTCGGCGTACCAACCATCGCTCTCTTCTCTACTGCACTTGCCCTCCTTCCTAAACTCGCATGGATTGGTCTCTCGCTCTCTCACCGCTACGCAGAAATTGCAGAGACCGCCGATGTGGTACGGGAAGCTGCGACTGCGGCGTTGAACTCTGGGCTCCCGGAGACAGCTGTCGAGTGGCTCGAACAAGGTCGTTCAATTACTTGGAGGGAGCTGTTTCAGCTGCGCAGCTCTTACGAGGAATTGTCGCATGCACACCTAGATCATGCCCGTCGCCTGCGGGAACTGTCCGCGGCTCTGGAGTTTGCGAGTGTGACTCGTGAACAGTCTTTCCCACAGCAGACTCAGAGCCCGATGCACCGCGTTCCGGAATCCTTGCGTGAAGAAGCAGAGAGACATCGCCAACTCCCGATCGAGCGAGACAAGCTACTCGCGGAAATTCGGGGGTTACGTGGTTTTGAGCGATTTCCTCTGCATACAGAGTTTTCAAAGTTTCGCGCTTACGCGCATTCTGGGCCGGTGGTGATTCTCAACGCTACAGAAAGCCGTTGTGATGCGTTGATCGTATGTGCCAATGTCGAACGCGTGATTCACGTCCTGCTTCCCAGGTTTACTTTCAAGCGATCTGTTGATATGCGGAGGATGGTGAAGGGTTTCGTTCTCCACGCGCGTGTGTCGAGCAAATGACAGTGCTCAATTGAGAGCGCAACGTTGTTGAGGGGTGCGGGAAGTATGTAGTATGTACGGCCACCTTCGTCAATGGACTACTATGGCTGAATATAAGTATAAGCTGCACGTGCACATTCAAATCTAATACATGACAACCTCATATCTCAGGCAATTCCATCATTTCCATGTTCTTGAACCCCTTCCCGTCGCCTGCTAGAATTTCCCACAACTCTTTTTGTGTTCGAGGTTCCTCGATCCGGTAAAGCGAATCACCACAAAGCTTGCAGAGAATAGAAGACACCTTGATGGGCAAAGAGGCCCAGATTTTACTGGTCCAGCCTTTAGGATCTGGAATGAGGTGGGGACCAACCTGTCGAATGACCAAGATGGGACACCGGTTCCGGAGGGACCAGGGTCCTTAGTTTGTGTGCGAGGAGGAGGACGTCTGGCTGCCTACCGGTGCACCTGGGTAGCGCCAGATGCACTGCTCCACTTGCTCGCCCGTCGGTCGCCCTTCTCCAAGGATCAGGGCCGGACCAGGGTAGCGCCTGTACAGTACGAGTAGAGGTGGGGGAGGAGAGAACGGCTGGGACGCGGTTTCGAGCCTGCGAAAGCTCTCGTCAGGGGGCTTATCGCTACCCCAACCGCCTCTCTTTAGGACTACCAGCATAAAGACCTGTCCCGGGAGTTGGCACTTGGGCACAACCCAGGATGCGTTGGTTGCAGTTGGGGGTAGTACTCATGGGGGGGGGGATCTAAATACCCGAGATGGGGTACTTACCAATGAGTGCTTCGACCAGGAAGAGTCCTTTCAGAGCTCCGCCGGGATTTATTCGCTACCATGCGGTGCATCACGCAGTGATCTTGACCACGTGATGCTGGCTCCTCGCCATCCACAAGGGATCCGATAAGCGGCACAGACCGATTTGTTTAAATGAGTGCAGATCACAGTATTTATGTCGAGCAGCGTCGGCAAAAGGTTGTAACCAAAGCTCATCATTGTAATTGATACCTCTTGCCTTCTGATGGTCCCAGAACCACCGCGGCAACAATCTCTGTCAAAGTGTTCGAAGACACGCCACCGATCTAGTAGTAGAGGGATGGATGTAAATAGCTCCAGGGTGCGCGCAGCATTCACAACCCCCACCTACAAGTTGGGGACTGGTTGCCTCAAGTCGCGGTACGTGCTTACTGTACGATAGGAATCCTGTCCAGGTATTCTTCCTCATCTTCCTCCGACCTAGATCCAGACTCTCCCTGCTCCCTCATTACTTTTTCAGGTATCTATCGGGCGCGGGTGCGTCAACACCACACGAGCACAACAATTCAAGCACGCACTGGCAACCGAAACGCATACGACGCCATGGTCGCATACGCCGCCATCACAAACACCGTCTTCAGACTCGCCGCATATGCATCGCGAACCTCGCGTTGCAGTGGGTCGTGCAAGGTTGTCACTAAACTCATCGAATGTCGGATGTCGGTTATGATCTGGTGGGTAGACAGTGTTACTGCACACCACCAATGGAAACCAAGGAGATACTAACCTTGTCAGCATTGGGCGCATAGATACGCCGACGAAGCTCAGAGTCGAGACGGGATTGGAACACGGCAGAGGAGATTGCAATGCCGGCCGTTTGACCTATGTACGCATCGCGTCAGAAGAATAACATGGAACGTGGTTTCAGACACCCACCGAGTCCTCTGAAAAGTTCTCTAAATGACGTTCCGAATGCCATCTGCGACTCTACATCATATATTAACACCCGCTTCTCTCGCTATGCTCCGTGGGCAATACAATAGCACGTACCGGTCAGATGTGCCTGGAATGCGACTTATTG
>JBBPUA010000333.1:10700-20862 GCA_038094355.1 Afroboletus lepidellus | reverse complement strand
AAAGGAGGAATGGGTCAAGCTGGCAGCGTGCGGATTTATATGCGCGCGGACAAACAACCACACACGCGTCGCGGTCACGGGATTCGAAAATCAACGGGTAGGCAGCGGACGAGTGGGAAGCTGTAAACCGACGTCGCGGTCAGCCTTTTATACATTCCGAGCTGCGTTCCGTCTCAGACTGGGCTTGGATGGAGACCCCCATTTGAATACGGACCGACCACGATGTTGTCCCTGTCCGATTGGATCACCACCCTCACCCTCGTCTTTGGTGGCTGCTGCAGGTAAGCCCTCGAACACGCACAGGCAGTAGGCTGACCAGTCCCACAGCAATGCCATCACGATAGAGCGGATTACCTCTGAGAATCCGCGTTCAGGCATCCTCATCACGTTTCTGCAGTTTCTCATCGTGTCCATATACGCACTCCCCACCCAGCTCACCTTCTCTGGTGTTCCCCGCCTACGAAAACGCAGGGTACCCCTCTTGCCCTACTTTGTGCAGGTCGCACTCTTTTTCGTACTCTCCGTCCTCAACAATGCTGCGTTCGCATACGACATACCCATGACGGTCCACATCGTCTTCCGCAGCGGCGGCATGATCATCAACATGATCCTCGGCTTTCTGTTCGTCAAGAAACGGTATGGTCCCCCTCCTTCGTTCCACGCCTACTCAGTCGCATCTCCAGATATACCCTCAGACAAGTCATATCCGTACTTATAGTCACGATCGGAATTATCCTCACTACCCTCTCTGCCTCCAAACCTGCCACACGCGTGTCCACGGGCGCCCCCACCTCCCTCTATGCTCAAGGCATTGCCCTCCTCACCTGTGCCCTCGTCCTCACCGGGTTCCTCGGCCTCTCGCAAGACTACGTCTACGCGCGGTACTTCCAGCCCACCGCCTCAGACCCCACCGCCCAGCCCTCGTGGCAAGAATCCATGTTCTACGTGCACGCCCTCGCACTGCCTCTCTTTTACTTTTCCTGGGAGCCCATCGCGACCGAGTGGGGACGGTCTTGCGCTAGCCCGCACGTCTCCCTCGTTGGCACGCTCGTTGTGCCCTCGGCGCTCGCGTACCTCGTTGCCAACACGGTGACGCAGCTGTTGTGTGTCGTAGGCGTCAATCGACTCACGGGGCGCGTGTCATCTCTCACGGTGACCCTCATCCTCACCGTGCGCAAGGCCGTGTCGCTCCTTCTCAGTGTCGCTGTCTACAGAGGCCAAGCCAACATCATGATGTGGTCCGGTGCCGTCCTGGTATTCCTCGGCACGATCGGGTACTCGACGGGCACCCGAGCCAAAGACAAGGACAAAAAGGAATGATGGGTGTCATACATACCATTTAGATAGAGGTTCTTCGGTCACGCGGGACGTATATAGAACTGATCATGATAGACATATATAAAGTTATTATTAACAATTGTTCGCCGAGAAAACGATAGTGGAACTCCGGGAGCGACACGGACGGACAAAGTCACAAGAAATCCACACTCAAGCCTCCTGGCCGGTCGCAATGTCCCACGTCTTTTTGATCAGCGCGACGGCAGGATCCGTCGAGTCGTGAATCTTGGCGAACCCGACCGTGCTCAGCGTCGTTGCATAGTTGCGCAAGTACGGCGCATACTGTGTAGAGGTCAGCCAAGCTCAGAAACGGGCTAGATCGACGTACCGTCCGGCAAAAGTGTCTGTACCATCCCCACGTCTTCCACGTCTTCCACTCGTCGTCGGACCACGTTTGACGCTGCTCCCATGCCTCGTCCCCAATCACATTTCGACTGTACAGATTCTGGTGCGCATCGCCCGGCCCGGGCGCCAGGCACGACACGAACCCTTCGATCGTGCGCGACAGCGCGCCTTTTTGCTCCCGCGTCAGACTCGTAAACGCCTTGAGCGCCGTCGTCAGCTGCGGGCTCTCCGCCGAGTCGTCTGTCCAGGGGGTGAGCAGAACGCCAACCGCCAAAGACACAACCATACCTTGCTTGAGGGGCTTTACGTCGGCGTCCACGTCCATATTTGCCACATCCATGCCCGCCACGTCCGCGCCCACACTCGCTTTGACACGCGCAATGCTGTCGTCCTGCTCCTTGCGCAGCACAGCCACCTTCCGCCGTGCGATCATCACGCGCCCGTTGGCCTTGTCCATCGCGCCCTTGATCAAGTCCCACTCGAGCGCGCCTACCGACAATGGTCCCTCCGCGCCGTCTGCGCCGTCCCTCGCCGAGTTGCCAAACGTCCAGCCGATGACGTCGGTCGGATCGACGATCTGGTATTGCATGAGTTTGTCAAATACGATACCGATCATCTGACGGTTACGCTTCCAGAACGCATACACAGCGTTCAGGATGTCCATCTTGGCTTCCATCACGTCTCCGCCGCCTTGCGCGGGATTAGGGTTGGAGAGAGCGCGAAGAAGGGGAAGATATCGCTCAATGGCGTTGAGAAGATGAGAAAAGGAGCGAGAGCCAATAGAAAGTAGGGACTGAACGGCTATCGAACGTAAGAGGGCGTCAATGGATGCATATGGATGCGGCGCAGGAGGGGTTGTCTCGAGGGATGTCCTAAGGCCGTCGATATGGGAAATAACTTCCTCAGCACGGGAACGGCCACGGAGAAGGTCGAGGATGGACTGGGCGGCGTCATAGTAGGGATTCGCTAGTGTGTACATAAAGAAAATGCAGGGAAAGAAACTCGAGCGAACTCACAAGGATCTTCATGCCCGAAGCTGGGGCCCGGCGGTTGGGCATCAATCACACTCGAGTCAGCTTGCATGGGCTCGGGGAGGGTTTTGAGTACCCGGTCATGATACGACAACCGTACTTCGAGCTCGATTGCTCGGCGCATGAACGATCGTTTCGGATGCTCCTCTACAAAGACAAGATCTGGGACCCTGTTTGACAAGATCAGGGCACAAGCAGCAGGACGAGCTAAACAATGCCTACCACTCTTTCCATACCCACTGAAATCCAAAGTTACTCATGTGTACGGCGAACCATTCGACGAACCGGCGGGAAACCTCGACATCAAGTCCGTCTCCTAATGTGGTGTACAACTTTCGGATAGACTTGCCAACCGCTGGGCCGACGGTAGAGGGCGAGAGTTTACAAAGTTCAGTGATCAAGGCGATATAATAGACCGGCTTTACGGGTGGCTCTGGGAGTAGGAACAACAAGCCGAGGATCGTCTAACGAGATAGTTTAAAGTCAGCGAGCCGATGGATACAGTGAAATATTGCACACCTCGATCAGAACGCTTTCGAGCTGCCAGTTTTTCGCATTTGGGTCTTCCTCTGGTGGAGATGGTGCTCCAGCCTGGGGTTTGAACGTGCCAGGTACGCACCACTTGGGGTACTCAAGTAACAGTCTGGCGCACTCCTTGCGGTTAACCTCAAATATGTCGACTATGTCGCGGACATTGGAACGGATGAGGAACCCAGAGACGCTCACGGGTTCTGGAACTGTCTATCATACATGTCAATACGCAGAGCGAGCATCTCAACAGCATCTCACAACGTACAATATTGTCGAAAAGGCGGAAGAGGTACTCTGGCCATTCTTCTTTTTTCACCTGAGCGTCCTCGCCTGCGTCGGTTGCAAGACCATCGAGCTCGATAACTTCGGGAGGTACCAAGATGGAAGGCAGCTCGAAAGGCGGCGAGACGGTGAAGTCCAGGTCAGGGTAGTCAATGTATGGCTGTGGAACGCTGTTCCACGTTTCCACGAATTCAGACGATTCAAGCGATTTGAGAATGGCGAGGCCACATTCAAGAAGCTATAAACTCTGATGGTGAATAGAAAAAAAAGTGTGTTAAAATTACCATACCTCTTCGGCGTTTTCAGCAAGTGCACTACTAGATGATTCAAGAGATGTCATAGGCTGAACAAGAATCTTGGAGGAAACAACAGATTCGGTGAATGTTTGGACTGTTTTGATGATCTCGGTCGTGTTGGGGGACAAACTCTTCCTGATGATCGGTCCAGCCTAGAAAGTGGGATGTTGATAAGTAAGCAGGGAGAAGAGTGAAGTAGCATACAATGAGCAATCCCTCCATGGCACATAGAGCTGCGTTTTTCCCTCGACCATACGACACACCGAACTCGTCGAGAACGGCCGCAAGCGACTGGAGGAGTGCGGACATGGATTCAATAGAAATAACTTGAGCAACCATCAGGTGAGCAAAAAAGTGTATCTAGTTACGAGGTAAGCACCAGTGGTCGAATTTCGTACTGGAACATACACATAGACGGATGTCTCGCCATGCCAACTTGTCGAGAAACCCTTGGAAACCCTTCCAAAAGTCCTCGAGAACTAACTTCCCCAGAGAAGGTACGAACGAAGAGCTCGACGCTTGCACATTCTCCGCCTCTGAGGGTGCGGGGTCATGTAGTAAACGCAACAATGCGGCATAGTATGAGATCTTGTACGGCTGCTCCGTGACGCTGTATCACGTCAGTAGTGGATAGGGACGAACATAGATCATAAACTCACGCAAGACGCATGCCTTCGGAAATGGCTGCGACAGTGACGGGTGCCTCGCGAATCTGTTTGGCCACCCGGGGGACCTCCTGGGCGGGATCCTGGCCACGTCAGGACGAGCGCCCGCGTAGAGAGAAAAATGGCTCACCACCTCGCCCATTTTTATGATGATGTTCTTGATGACATGCTCGGGGGAGTCGTGTTCCCGGCGACGGTCGTGATAGTCGTAGTCGTCTGTGGGTACTAGCGTTGGTCGACCTGAGTTGCGGTACTGGTTCAACCCGTCCTTACCTCGCTCTCTGTTGTGTCGGCGCCTGGGGCCCCCTCCTCTGTACGGTCTGTCGTAGTTCATGTCTTTTTTTTTTATTCTTGTGTTTCCTCTGGTTCAGCTTCGGCCAACCTCGAGAAATATGGGCGGACGAAGTTGGTCGGCTGTCACGTGCCGAACTCAGACTTTGCCCCCAACATTTTCCGTCGGTACTGCTGGGGTGAGTTTCTCGTCTCTCTGCCTATTTTTCGTGTGTTGAATGTTGTAGGCATGCGAGACACATGCAATGGGCCTTGTCGAGAGCTGCTCGTAGCACTCGTCCAACAATTCCACCCAAATTCACCCGCTCCATCTTCTCTTCCTCCTCTCCCGCACAAGCCTTTACCAAGCCAATACTCTCGCATGCACACCATACCCCACATACTCCCGAAAATCCTCCCATTCAATCACCACTGCTACCCAAGCACCTCTCCTTGCTTGCCGCTAAGGCCGTTCGTCTAGCCTGCCACAGCGGTGCTCTTCGCGATGCACACTTTATCATTAACTCTCTCCATTCTTCCAGTCACCCAGAAGTGCTAGCGCCGGAGCCTATCAAACTTCCCTTCATGCCTGCTTTCCAGTTTACACCCATCACCTTCGACAAGCCCATTTCCCCGAGGCTTTCCGCACACGTCTTGTTACACCATGTCATTCGCAATGAGTCCCCCCTCAAGGCGTATGAAACAGCGCAGACTCTGATCCAGAAAGGCATTCCCCTTCGGCAAGCCACACTCGTCAAAGTTACGCAGGTGCTCGTGCACGCTCCTCCGACCATGTTCGCCGTGCTCAAGGATAAAGGCGCTTACGTGTTCCGCTCGCCCGGGTTCCTTCCAGACAATCTTCCTCTCAATCCGGATGCGGTCGAAGACGACGGTCTCCGCTTCGCCTTGATGCTCTTGCTCAAAGCTCGGGAGAACAGACGGCAGTGCTCGGAT
Organism: Afroboletus lepidellus; assembly: GCA_038094355.1. Classification (NCBI taxonomy): domain Eukaryota; kingdom Fungi; phylum Basidiomycota; class Agaricomycetes; order Boletales; family Boletaceae; genus Afroboletus; species Afroboletus lepidellus. The sequence goes on along the minus strand of JBBPUA010000333.1, from coordinate 15,150 downwards.
CGCGCTTTTGAGGCCCTCGTCAACTTTTGCTTGCTTCAGGGCGAAATCATCATGGGCTCGTTGCTCTTTGTTCTCCTCGTCAAGGATTACGAGGCAAAAGCTCAGAAAGCACAAGAGATCAAAGCGATGATCACAGAACAGGAGTCATCCCAAGGAGCTGCTTCGCCACTGCTGCTCGATCGCTGGAAAGAACTTGTTCGTTCGAGAATGCCTTCCAAGCGACTTCTGAAAGCGATTGCGCAGCAATGCGAAGAACTTTTTAACGACTTTGAAGGCTCCGAAGAGGCGCTGCAAGCGCTCGCTAACTTGGCCTGGCTTATTGACAGTCGGTCCATGCCCTTTTCCGATATATCCTATTTGTTGCGCGTACTGTACTCTTGTCCCAAGCTTCCGGATGCGGTGGTACTTCTGGACGGGGATTCTACGCGAACAGCCAATGCATACAAGTACTTCCATCGTGTCATATTTGGCCTTTTGCAAGACCTCCCTACTAGAAAGGCCAAGGATCCACCGGCCAGCCAACAGGGCAAGCGAGCGCCTGCCATGCCCCCACTCTCGCGTGAGACGTACAACACACTCGTACACTATGCCCTTCGTCATCGCCTCTCTGTCTCGCTCGCTCGGGATGTTCTCCATCATATGGAACATGTACGACGACCGACGCTCAAGCCTGACACTACCACGTACAACATCATCGTACGGTCCGGTACCCTCCTGAGGCGGAACGACATTGTCTCTTTCGCGCTGGCAGAGTTACGAAAACTAAAGGAGAACAGTGATCATGGCATTACGGTCTTGACGAGCACTCCAAACGAACATCCTCGTTCTGGGCCTGGCCAAACACTTTCCGGACTCCTGGCAGTATCTCCCATGGTTTCCAACATCCCAGCAGATATGTACACGTTAACCTCGTACATTACTCATCTCTCCTCGACTGGGAACCCAGACGTCGTCGCCTCCATTCTCTTTCATGTCCTTCCCGAGCTAACGATCATTGACCACCCTACGTGGGGAGAAAACCCTCCCAGCGCTCACGAGCGCGCCATCATGGCGCGTCGTGCCCGCCAGGAGAAGCTCTACCGTGCGGTCCGCCTTGGGCCTCATTTCTTCACCTGCGTCCTAAACGCACTCTGCAAAGCCGGCAGGACAGGTCTTGCGGAGCGTGTCTGGCTCCTTGCAAAGCAAGCCGAAAAAATTAGCTGGCTCAAGACTGGACAAGGGGGAGTCGAGGTCGCCGAGGGATGGTGTCTCCCCGTACATGCGTACACAATCATGATGCAGTTGTATGCTGCGGAAGCACGCAAGGGCTTGCGCATGCGCACGCGTTTGTCGTTCGAGCCTGCGGAGCACAAGTGGCAGCCGCGGGCCGACGACGGAGACAAGGTCAAGGGGTGGGCGTACTATGTTCTCGCCAAAGACAAGGTTGCGAGCAGACACCGATCGAGGAGGACGCTTGGGCTCCGTATGGGCGCAGTGCTGTATCGCTCCATGTTCCGTGCCGCGCGCGACATTTACGACACCCTCACGCGTATTGTACCCAATGCGCAACCTCGGGTATACAATCTACAACCGGACGCGCGGTTCTTCAACGCGGCGCTGGAAATGTTTGGACGACAGCGTGGCATGCCGCCGCGCGCGGCCAAGACGTGGCCTGCGCGCTGGCGGCAAAAGGAGCGCAAGGCGATGACGCGGTATTCGCGGCGGGGTGCCGTGTTGCGCAAATATAACCCATTCTTGCAGCGCGTCGTGCATGGGATGGTGGACGCTGGATTCGAGGTTCCAATGGCGTATCGACGGCTATTCCTTGGCAACTGGTTGTACTCATCCATGAACCGACCTGGCTCCCCAGCCGTAAATAGCCAACCGTTGGCGTTCCCGAAGCCGAGGAAGCGCTTCTTGCCACACACTTTGCCGACGTGCAAGGAGCGTGGGTTCCCCGTTCAGCGCTCGGAGTGGAAGAAGGCAGGTCATGGGTGGAAACGTCGGAGACGGCGCCGGCTGGGAGCGCAGAGGAAGAGGCCATCTGGAAAAGTATGCTAACGGTGTATAATAGGTTAGAGAATGCATTGGCCCGTCAGTTGAAAATCATCTGAATCATAGCGCGCCAGGCATAATGCTGGATCCGAGATAGCACAAGCGATGATTACACGCTCCTTGAATCTCTCGCTAATGCCCGTCCCGACCTCGATGAAGCATGACGGTAACGCAGAAATTGCGCGAAGAGGAGCATATTTCTTATCGTCAAACCATAGAACATGCGGCAAGTACGTACGAGTCGTATGACCCAGGGAAGATGGCCGCTTCCATACTCGTCTCCGGGACATTGACCAAATTTACCTCTTCTTAGACGCTACGTAGGTTTGCTCCCCTGTGCCACATCACTATTTCTAGTTGGAGTTAGAGCTTTCACCTCGTGTTCATTGCCGTGATCCCCACTATCAGTCACCAGCGTCTACTGCAAAGGTTGAGGGTTCCAGGCACCAGCAGCGCTGCCTACGCTTGCACGGCCTGGCCCACCTGATGTCGTACATGAGGGCCCTATGCGAGACGCCGGGCGCTCTATGGGAACACATCTTCGGCAGTCACACTATCACACCACAACTTGCCAACAACGGTCTCATCATGATCTCGAGGACCACTGGATTCTTTGATCTCGTTCAACTTGAAGTATGAGAATAAAGTGTAACTTTGCAAGGTAAAACGATGAAAGTGTTGTGTTTTTGATGAAGTGCTGAACTGGGGTGCGTACCGAACTTGGGTGGTGTAAATCAGGCACTCCCCATGACTAGCATGGGGTTCAAACTTTAACAACGAAGAAGCGGAGCCCTGCGTCTTATTAAAAATGCCAGTTGCGCGTTGCAACCTTTTTTCCCTAACCCTCACGGTTTTCTGTTGCCATACATCCCTGTCCCGAAGTACGACAACAACGCGGAAGATTCCGCGGTACCTTATGCACAAATGGAATGCTTTCCTGAAGAACATGCAGCAAGATACGTATAAGCCGTACAATTCGGTGAAGGGGGGCCTCAGCCTTCCATACTCGTCGCTAGATGGCAGGACCTTGATCAATCTTACAGCAATTTACCTCTTCCCGGATGGTGGGTAGATTTGCGGTCCGCTGTGCCGTCATTGCCTCAAGTTGGAAACAATAGCGCCTCCAACCTCGTGTTCATTCCTGCGAAGTGCTACTGTCGGTCGTCAGCGCCTACTACAGAAAAGTGCAACTTGATCCACTCATTTGCGATGTCACGAGCATCCAGGCACGTTTTAAATCTCTGACTAGATTACCAATCTAGGATCGAAGGTTGCAGGCGCCAGTACCTGTGGGACCCTGTACTTCAACATCTGAGACGGACGCTCCATGAGGGAATGGGGTGCCACTCTGATGTAAATTAGGCACTCCCCACGATGAGGAGTTCAAACTTTAACCACACGGAAGTGGAACTCTCCCCTCCTTAAAAGTGCTAGTCGCGTTGCAAGCCTGCAGATGGTTTTTTCCCCTTTCCATCTTTCACCGCCGCAAATTTCTGTTGCCATAGGTTTATCAAGACAATGTTTTGCTTACTCGGATCTGCGTTGACAAGTGTTCAGCAGAATAACTATGCGAGCCGTATGTCTATTCTTCGAGTCACTAGTGGAATGTAACATCTTTGTCGTAGTTGCAGTCCTTGTTGTCCTTGTGTACGATCACAGTGAGTTATATCTTTTGGGCCAGTACCAAGTACCAACTCCTTCATTGGTAGTCCTTACAATTCCGAAAGAGGTATCACACACCGTTATATGAAGTTTTCTGACTGATGATTTGTACAATAGATAGAATATATTTGGGTCAGCAGTCAGCCATTGTCAAGGTAACTCGCTTCTGATGTCACCACAGTGCAAGTCCTGGACATGGGTAACCTTGTTATATGTTCTCGTGCGTATCGAATTTCTTAGCCGTGCAGCGAACTGAACGGCGTCATAGGTACGATATGTTGGCCTTTATGGTTACATGCGAGTGTATGGTTGCTGTGCGACGTGTGCTAGATGCTGATCTAAGATGGCTAATCAGGATTCTGAATACCAGTATGTCTGGTCTTTAATTGTAACATTGATCGACGCATGACATTGTTCAAAGTCGTGGGTAGCACCCTATTTAACATCGCCACCGCGAAGGTATTCTCTTGACATGAATGTCCGACGAAGTGTACTGATCTCCTCGACTGGTAGAGGTACGTATTCATCCAACAATCATTGGCGTGGGACCAGTGATTTTGAACAGTTGTAAGCGCCCCATATTCATCTTGCACACATTTGTTCATGGTTCTAAGGTAAAATAATGTTCATCGTCGAGGGATGGACATTCCTTCTCTTTCTCTGTGCAGCCGATCGTGAGCGATCGTATAATTCATCTCTACAAAACAAAATCTAATGGGACTGCAGTCGTGATGATCCTTCGCGTATGGGTAAT
>JBBPUA010000333.1:0-10690 GCA_038094355.1 Afroboletus lepidellus | reverse complement strand
TACAATCGATCGAAGCCAATCCTCGTTGCCCTCCTTACATTTTTCTCGATGGAAATCATTTTTACCACCCTCTTTGATGTGCTGTCCGACATTCCAAGGAATTACTCAAGTGCGTAATGCTCGAGTCATAAATAGTACCCTCCAATTAACAAACCATCTACCATTCTCTTGTTGGCCGTTGCCGCATAGCGGGTACCATGCAAATCCTTGACGGATCATCTTGCATAGTACACCTCAATATCTCACCGATTTGGCTGCAAGTCTCCCTCATTCTACAAATAACACATAGCTCAGCGATGTGCATACTGGTGATCATCCGATTTATGAAGCAGTCACTTGACATATACCGTGCAACTCGGGAATGGAGGCAGGGTCAGTACATGAGCTTTCTCGCCAAGCAGGGTGTTCTCTACTTCTTTGCGTACGTCCGTGTCCTCGAGCTCTGCTGTTCGGCTTCGCGTACGAGCCCATGACGACTTTGTATTACAGTTTCCTTCTCTCGTTTTTGGTCAACGCATTCTCGTTCTTCGGAATGTGTCCCAGGAGAAGATGGCAGTTCATACTGTTACTCTTCCTGGAACACGTGCCCATGATGTCTGCCCCCCCTCGGTTCATCCTGAGCATTCACGAATTGTATGAGTCGGACGCCCAGGGCACACATGGGAGCGGTATAACTACTGCTTACGGGTCTGGGATCGTGTTTGCGAACACTGAGCACAACCAAAGCGTCGGGGAGAGGCCAGTAGAAGACGAATCGATGAAGGTCGGAAGAGATGAACGCGATCTTACACGTGCAAGGCGTATCATACGGAATCGGTTGTAAATGTTCATAAGGGAAAACACGATTCGCGGCTCGATGATGTCCTTGTACTGCATATAGACTGTCAGCCATGCATGATGTCGGAAAAACCAAAGTGCCATTTTAATGTGGCTATGTTGTCATGGCACGTGAATGGCATGACCGGGCATGATAATGGCATTGCAACTGGCCATTAGAAAAAGTGTACATAGAATATTAGTGTCGGACTAGCAAATTTTCGGTAGTCTTGTTATATAATCACTCGGCTAAGCCATGATCATGGATTTCAATGCCCATTTACAACTTTTCTTTGACCATTGAAAGTCAAATCGGCTTCCCACAATTGTAATGACCATTTTAAGTAGTTATAACTACATCCAATGTTCCCAGGGTTTTTCTGACAGAAGATGGGCCTCTTTAAAGTCGTTGGCGTCGTATATGACGACCTAGCTACTGCCCTCGAAAATGTTCTCGCAGCCATCCGAGACAGATGCATCTGCCTGCTTGTCTGCAATCCGGGCGGCGCATGGCCAGTGGGCGGTGGACGCACGTCCAACAAGCGACGCCGAGGTAATGAAGAGTACGCTATTTGAAGGTCCGCTGGGACCGTGAGACTCAACTCTCATACCCTCTTTGGCTACTCGCTCGGGGTGTCTCCATCATGCCCGATGATGATCCGGTACCCTCGTGAGGTGCAACGATATTGTCTCTTTTGCGGTAGCTGAGATACGAAAACTAGAGAACAGTGATCATGCCCTTACGGTCTCGCGGGCACTCCAAACGAACGTCCTTCCCGAGTCGACGATCATCGATTACCCTACGTGAGGACAAAACCCTCCCAGCGCTCACGAGTGTGCCATGATGGCACGTCGCGCTCGCCAAGAGAAGCTCTACTATGCATTCTGCCTCGGGCCCTATTTTTTCACCTGCCCTAAATACACCCCGCAAAGCCGACAAGACAGATCTCGTAGTGCATGCGTAGCTGTGCATGCGTGCGCGATGATGCAGTTGTACGCTGCGGAAGCATTCAAGGGCCTGCGTCTGCGTACGTGTTTGTCATTCGAGCCTGCGGAGCACAAATGGGCAGCTACGGGCCGACTGCGGAGACGAGGTCGAGGGATGGGGGCACCATGTTTTCACCAAAGACAAAGCTTCGAGCAGACACTGGTCGAGGAGAACCGCTCTGGCTCCGTATGGGCGTAGTGCCAGGCCGCTCCAAGTTCCGCGCTGCGCGCGACATTTACGATACCATTACGCGTATTATGCTACGCACAACTTCGGATGTACAATTTACAGCCAGACGCGCGCTCAAATGCTGATGCCTGGAAACATTTGGACAACCTGGTATGACGCGACGCACGGCCCGCGCGCTGGTGACCAAAGGAGCGCAATACGATGACGCTGGACTCGAGGTGCCGATGGCGTATCGAGGGCTGTTTCCCGGAAACCGGTTGTACGGATCCATGAACTGACCTGGCGCCCCGGCGGTGAATTACCGGCCATTCAGGCTATAACAACACTTTGATGCAACAAAGGACTAGGATTGTAGATAGAACCATGATGCAATTTCACTACAGTGCTTAATGATGCATCAACACTAGTCTCCACCACGCCGTACGGATTAAAGTGATGCATCACTACCATAGCTGGTAAGGCCTTGATGCATGACTTTGTATATCCCCTTGGTGATGCATCATGGGTTGAATATTGATGCATCAAGTCCAACTGAAGATCAGGTCCGCTCGAACACCAAAATCCCCATTACAAGTGTGATGCATCAGATTCCTGTTACCTCCCCCATAGTACTAGTATGATGCATCATCTCGATCTGAGCAGTAGCCACTACGTGCTGATGCATCATCCTCCCTATCCATTAATTGAATGATGCATAACTGGGCCGAATCGGTGTTGGACGCTGGGAAACCCTCATTACCTCCTACCCCCACGTTGCCCTTCTACCCATCCAAAACCCCACCTTGAAGTCTGGCGCCATCTGTACTCACCCGAACTATCGATCTTTCCCCTTCGCCGTCGGATTAGCATCCGAACCTGCAACTTGCGCGTATATTCTACTCGTCCAAAACCCCACCTTCTGCTTGAGTCAGGCCTCAGTATCTTTTCACCTACTGCCCGTTTGGCGCAATTGTTACTCATTCAGCCCATACCCCATCAACTCGAGCCCCAAGACTTGCTTGAGCACTCTCACAGTGTGATGCATCATCGGTTTCGCTGAGTGTATATGGCAGGCACTGATGCATCAATTTCCCCAGAACCGCTCCAATGCATCACGGTCTATGCAGGCACTGATGCATCATGGTCTACAGTCCCAGATCCAGGCTGATGCATCAGCCTCTCAGCCCTGCATAAGTTGATGCATCAAGGTCATCGAATATCAATGTCATCAAATATCAAGGTCGTCGAATATATATATAGTCGAATGTCTGTCAATCACTCCACCCTCCACTCTCTCATTTCCATGTCGCCCACCCTGCTCTCTTCGCTGCGAAATGTACGTGCTCCCCCTCACCTGAGTATTGTAACTATCTCCTGAAAACATTGTAGCATCATCACTCGTTCTGTCCACTAGTGACTACTTATCATCTCTGTCGCTAGCTTTACAACACCCTCTTCGCCGCAGCCACGTTATCCATGTATGTGCGTTTGTTCTCCTTCTCTTGGTCTGGATAGTTCCTTCGTCATGCCTAATCTTGTTGAATACATTTGTCTTAGAGACGCTGTGACTGGGTTGTTCTGACCTTGATGTTCATTATTCTTATTTGTATGGGATACTGAGCACGAGAAGGATGACGGAGTGCAATTAAACTAAGTACAATGCGACCAGGTCGATTTGATCCTGACTAAGTCACACACAAGACATGATTTTGGTAAGCTGAACGTACATCTTACTACTATGTTCAACTACGGATTAGAAAGTGAGGAGGAAACGACAAGGTACCATTTGTGCCGTAGCTTAGAACTTCAAGTTAGAACTTCTTTTTCCTTTGAACTGGTTGTGAGAACGGGGAGAAACATCACTTCGGTGTTGACTTACTTCCTCGCTGTCCCCTCTGAGGCCTCACCGGCATGCCTGGCCTTTTGTTTCGTAGATGACACATGTTGGTCATGATTGGTACCCCCAATGAAGCTATGTCGATTGGTTCCGATTGCATCAGCCAGAGCATTGCGTTTCGACTGAATCGGAGTGCGTTTGGACACTCGAGGGGTTGGCGGTGGTGGGTGTGAAGGGTCATCCTGAGTCGGCAGCGTAGGATCGCTAGCTCGTCGATCAGCATCGGACATAGTGTCCGAAGTAACAGTGGACATCGGAGCAGTCTGGAAAGGAATGACCATAGATGTCTGCGGGGTGATTGTTGACCTGACAGGTAGTACTTGGTGCGATTGGAGGGCTGCCTCGGAACCAACACCATTGAGCTCACTTGTTTTCTTAGCAGTTCCACGCTTCTTGGAGGCTCTGGGTTTTGGGCGTGCTTTGGGAGCATTTATTTCCACGACCGGAACTTTTTCAGAGCCATCAGTGGGCGGAGTTGGCGGGGGGACAGCAGGAAGGCGGGGTCTGGCAGGACTGTCCTGCGAGGGAAGTGGGGGCAGTGGTGGAAGCGGTGGGTCCCCAGAACCACTGGCATCAAGGTTGCCAAATGAGGGTATATGAGGCTCCAAAAGCGGTTGGGTTCCCAAGGTGACGTCTAACCCGATGCCGGAGAAGTCCCAGCTGTAATTTGTGAGCTCGGTGTTGATGGCCCTCATGGTGTCGCTAAGGGAAATAGCTTCCGACCCATTCAGGTTGAACAACGTATCCGGATTGACATAGCTAGTGCCCATCCGAGTTGGATCAAAAGACGAGGATTGTGCCGATCCAACGAAGGGTGTGATTTGGGGACGGAGAGACTCGCTGGCAGCCGAACTGAGATCAAAGTTGAACAAGGGGCCCTGGCAAACTGCTGAGACAACGGGAGAACAACATAGACAGGAGGAACTGACCTGCGGCGCAGTCACAACGGTCATTGATGCATCATTCAACAAAGTTGATGCATCAGGTCCTAGTGTCAGCCTCGCATTAGAAGGGGATGTAGTGGCGGCTTCATCCACAGCACAAGAGACGCCTTGAGATTGTGCAGCACCAGCCGGGGGAGGTAATGCATCATCGCTTTCACCCTGGGACAACGTTGAGAGGTAGTATAAAAGACCAAACAAGGAACGCATGCTGAGCCCGCTCCCACTTCCAGACGCAGACGAAACATCTTCAATGTTGTTCACTTGCTCTCCTTGCCCCAGAGTTTCGTTCTCGTGGACAATGCTAGGCTGATCAACTCCCTGCCCTTCGCGAGTTTCAGTGACATGTGAAGGGTCACGCACGTCGGGGGCTATATTAATGGCTAAATGAACATGAAGGACGCATGAGATCAGGAGACTTACGAAACAAGGCCTCGGCATAATCTTGGAAAGCAGCGAGGAGAGTGTTCTCTTCTGTTGGGAACAATGTCGCAAACGTATTCCCTTGAGGAGTCTCGTCTGGATGACAGCTGAATAGATGGTCAGTCAACCATAGTACCGAAACGAAGGACGAACACTCACGACATTGAAGTGATTTCCCAGTTTCTGGAAGGATCTGGGCCAGCACAAAAGAAAGATACAGTATAGCGAGTCCGGCGTTTCACCAGTTGAGCAACACGAGTGAGCGCATAAGGCAAGTCATCAATTGCTCTAGAAGCCAATTGGCAATAAGTCGTCTGAGCCCAAAAATGAACTATGCTCACCTCTGTATTTCCTCTGCGCTTGTGGGTTCTCCAGAGTCAGGCATGTCTTTCAAAACATCTTTTTTCTGCTGCTTGTACAAATCGTCGATTTGCTGTTTGATCTCGTCATCCTCTGCTTCCAAGAGGTCCTTTGAGAGCTTGCGAGTGGCGGCAAGGACTTCGCCACGTGTGGTAAGTCTTCCCGCCTCTTGCTCGGCAACGATGTGGGGCTTGATGCGGTCTTCATAAAATGTAACAGAGTAAATCTCGGGCTGAGAAAGGATGCGTGAGCCTTTCGGCTCAACAGCCTTGTCCAACGCGGAGGTGCGCTTCTGTTGCAGCTGACCACGGCGCGAGCCATTTGTGCGCCAACGATACCACGTTTGGAGTTGCTATATTAGGAAAATCACCAATGTTATGTATGGCAACTGATGAGATCGGCGTTGGCGAACTCACCACCTTGCGAACAACCTCTGCCTTCCTTACCACTTCCCTTTGTTCTGCGGAAAGGTCACCCTCCACGCCGGGGAATAATACTGACCTTTCCGGCCATTTTTCAAGCCAATCCTTATGCAGCGAGCGCCAGAATGGTTCGTAATTTTTGTTTGTCGCATGTTCCTGATACGCTGGGAGCAGACTCTGGAGAAATGTTGCCTGCTCTGCCGTTGTCCAGGTCGAAGGAGCCATGCATACACAAATGGTAGTAAAAATCGATAAAGGTCGCAAAATCTCAGAATGACGCTGATTCAGGTTTTTGAAGCAAGGCATTTGGTCCAGGAACACAAACAAGAATAAGGTAATAGTATTCGATTTGACAAACTAGACACACTTGATGCATCAGATCTAACAAGATGGACGATTTTGCCTCATTGTGGACTCGAAGGTAATCTATCAGATCGAATAGGTAGATAGATGATTTCTTGCCACCATTTGTGTCTCCATGCAATCTATGTAAATATATCCATTTACCAGCCGACTTCCATCTACCAACTAACTGCCAATTGAACGGGATGGAGACTCTCAAGATTTGCAGTGTGAAATCTGACATCATGCATGCCTGTGCCTAGGCTTTGGCCTGCTCACCAGTTAACAAAAATGGACAACCCCTGATGAGACAAACTGTCAGCAACAATGTGTATTCCGGTGTCATAGCACATGTAGGTGTAGAGAGGCAGGATGACTACCTTGTGATTCTAGTACATATGTCACAGTGCTCTCTCTACGCCATGAGTTGTTTCCCACAGCTCACACGGCGCTTTTCGCCCCACCTCACTAGACTTGGAAGCAATCCCCACCGAATTTCTCCTGAGTCTCCTCGCCCCATCCTCGCTGTTGCATCCGATGGACTGTCTGTCAGCAACCGCTGCATGTGGGGCTGTCTTCCCAGTCCGCCCATGCAGCTGGTCCCTCAGACCGCGACCGGGCACCTTTGCCACACTTTGCGGCACAGGCATGGACTCATCGTCACCAGAGGCCCATCCTCGGGTCTCACAGCCCTATCACTTTTTGATTACACCTAACGTAGCAGCAAAGATGTAAAAATGGTAAGTCTTGGCCCGGTTCTGTGAAATGAGTAGCGGTCAGAACTTGTCAGGACCTCGTCAAGACTGGATCTCGTTACTTTCATTGCCAAAGGACCCTTTTTTGCCTTTTTGAGATGTTTTCATCCAATCACAGAGTCGTCTGGCGTTAACGTCCGTCACACACGACAGACTCGAAGCGAAGCGAACTTAGCAGCATGGCGCCAATCGTATCCCTCTACTGCCACCAGTCCCACCCATCTCCATAATTCCCCAGCGCCCATCACGTGAAGATTTTGCGGAGTAATGCTGTAGGCGAGAAGCTGTAAAAGGTAGAATTGCCAAAGCATTTCACAGGTCACAATCTACTCAGATCCTTGGCCAGTGACAGCCGAAGGAATTAGGTAGTCAAATTTGGTGAATTGAGATTGTTACAATGGAATTGCGTAAATACCGGCACTATGGGTCATAGCAACAGCTGCGAGAGGCAGGCCCGAAGATCTGGATGGTGGAGCGCACGTGTGCGGCCTCATCTTCTTCTCTCCAAGAGCAGAAGGACGGGTCGGTGACACATGATAGATTAATGAAGCACCATACCAAGATGAGCGTTTGTCATGTCTAGATAGAGAGTGGGTGGTGGACAGTCAGTGGGCTTGGAAGTGGGCCGAGAAGTTGAGCTGAACACGACATGCATGCATGAGGAGATTCGGCATGCTGGCGCAAATTGTGCGGGGATGTGCGATGGTGCATCGGTCGCAGAACCACTGGTGGTTAGAATCTCGGGTGGCTGATGGAGCCAGGGACATGGAACGTAGGCTTGTATAGACATGCGTCGCCCACAGAACTTGAATGTTGTATGAACCCCGTGGCCATGCAGCGTTACGGAACCGGTCTCTCAGAGTTTCCTGTCAATTGCCATTAGCATACTCAAAAATCTCATAAAATTGGGTGACCGAGGTGCCATGTCGCTCGCTGAGGTCCTTCCCTGTGCGCCCGTCAAATGCCTCCGGACTCGGAAGCCCACTCGGTAAAGATTTCGCTGCCTAGAGGCCTTGTACTTCAGTCGTTCTCCATGACGTATGAGTACACGCCTGACCTTGCTGGAGCAATTGTGAGTAGAACAAGTTTGCAGCCTTCGCATTTGGATATTTGACCGAGTTCCTACAGAACTTCCAGGTAGTCGTGGAACCTCCGAGCCCGATACCGAAGCATGAGACTTCTGAGTCAGAGGAGACAGCGGATATCAACGGTGCTGCTACTCCACGTTCAGAAAGTTCCCCGGACCACGAGAACATCCTAATGGTAAGTATACCGTTTGATCAGTCGGATCGTACTGTACTGATTGTAACTAGCAAAGTGCCTCCGGCCATTACATTCCTCTGATCTTCCCTCCTCTTCCTACCCATGTTGTCTCTGTGAAGACGGATCCGGAGCCGTGTCTAGATGCAAGATCACTTAACCCCGTGGCGTCCAAGTCACTTATCCCACTCGCACGCTGTGATGACGGGGCTCTGGAGGATACAAGGCTGAGGTCCACGAAGCGTCAGAAAAGGACCTAGGTAGCATCGTCGCTACATACTTTTTGGGAATGCTAGATGACTTTGTTGATGCATCACTTGTGGGAGTCTTAGAGTTACCGGCGGACACCACAGTCGACTACCTAAAAAGTATTGAGCATTGATTCGGATGCATCACTCGTGGAGACGCTCCATCTCGGAGTCAACTAGTCGTCGGCGCATCGCATTGTGAGAAAGCCATCCTGCAAAACCTCGTGAGTGGCGCTTTATACCTCGTGTATGTTGTGCTGCCAGTTTCAAATCCTCTTTTTTTGTCTGGTTTCACGCGGACCCGCTGGCAATTGCAGGTAGCATGATGTTTAATATCGCAAACGGGTACATCAAAATTTAGCTCATTGCTTGCGTCTCTTCTCCTCAAGACTGCACTCATTCACTGTCACACCCGCTTTTTCGTAGCTCCCCGGGTTCGAGTACGCTTCGCGACCGGCGCATCAGGCGCTTGTCCTGGTCGGTGTGTTGCGCTCTCATCGTCGTCGTCCACTGCAGGCTTTCTTTTGCTCTGCATGTCAGGGAGTAAGTGATATGGAGGTTGACATGGATCATTGGGATCAGTACTCACTTGACGTGCCCTCGTTACTCGTGCCTTCCACTCGGACTCGGTATCGTACATCGACATCGGGTCGTCCAGGAGTCCATCTGGGTCCTCGTTCACGTCGTGTGGATTCTCGGAGGAGGGTTGGGAGACCCTTTCCTCGTCGTGCACTTCAATCTGGACCGTCTGCAAAGTCAGTTTTTTTTGTCGTCACGGTGCAGTGATCCCATACTCACCACGGGTCCAGTCGAATCTTCGCACCGTAATGTAAGCAAATGGAGTGTAACGCTCCGTGGTAATGAAATCTTGATTGCAGTGTCATTCGACATGGGGGTTGGAAGTAAGCTTGTTTCACCTCCGACATCACAACGCCAGATCAATGAGGTCAGCTCTCTCTCTTTCGTTTCCATCTTTGTTTGATGCTTCGTCTCAGATTTGGGATTCACCGTTGCATAGGATCGATCGGAATTCCCATCTCCAAATCGAAGCGTGCCTCAGATCAGTATGTGGATTTACCAGAACACGTCCGATCGATCTGAGACATACTTCAAGTTCTATTATCGTTAGATGTGCTGTGTCGCGCGCGCATGCTCCTGGCTGCATTCACCCGTTTGTCCACCGATTTCTCTCGCTGGATTTTAAGGTGCCGCCGCCTCCACAAGTCACGCTGAGCATCCCCTCGTCATTCACTCCTGCTGCCGCGTGTCTGCTCACGACCTCTCCACGCAATGTCCATTCGCGTAGTTCCGTTCGTCCTCGGAAACACCTTGATAGCGCCGCATATGGTCATTGCATACCTCAATAGTTCGTTTCTTTCATTATGTCTCTCGTGTTCTCTCATGATGCCTTACTCATTAGTCGACCGCTTTCCTGGAGAGCCCACACACCTACTTCTCGTCCCATTACCTATACAGTTCAATGACCACCCTTCCGGTACCCTTGTTATCTCTAACAGCCCGGACGATCCTCCCTCTTTCATTTCTCATGGGTATGCCTCATTTCAGTTTTTACTCATGCCCCCAACTCACGGACCATCTAGATCTTTTGAGGAACGATGAGATCTCACGCTTGTATTTCACCTCTGCCTCCACCGCTCGAATTGCCCTCGAACACTTGCAACTCTTGGTCCCCATCTACGTTCTAGAAGGTTCGTGCAACATAGCTTATGCGTTACGACGCTTTGCCAACATCTTCACAGCAAGTGCTTGAGGAGGTTCTAATCACGAGAGGCTTATATTGGACCATTGGGTCTTCGTCGTATCGTTGATATTTGTTCTTGGTAGCCTAATACACCGCTTTGTCCGTGTCCGATTGCCTTGTGCTAATTCACTGATGCATCGCTTGGGAGCAGGCTACCTAAAAATTGTTGAGCAGCGGTGCATTGATGCATCACTGCTCGGTGCATCGCACTCAGCTACCCCAAAAGAAAGCTGTCAAAGTACCACCATGGGCCCAGACACTCCGACTGCCACCCTGGATATGATAGCTCGACGCCATGTCATGGAGGC
>JBBPUA010000332.1:0-20878 GCA_038094355.1 Afroboletus lepidellus | reverse complement strand
CTCGGAAAGGACCTTGTTAGAGGAAAATACGAACATCGTCGTCTCTGTGGTGTTGGAAACAAAATTGAAAGCATGAGTCATGAGCAACTCGTTCCACTCTGCGATGGTGCTGCTGACTGGGCCCTATAAAACATGTTGGAACTAGTACATGTTTTGGTCTACGCATATTTGCCTGCGGGAGACCGATTGGTCGGAGGAACATCCACGAGGATGAAGTTCCGTGCAGCAGCACGAAGGTACAATCGCTGAACAGCATCAAAGAGGATCTCGACCAGAGAAGATAGTGGGTCTTCTTTCCATACCACCACCCCGCAATCATTGATGCCAAGAAATAAAACTTTGCAAAGAACCACTTGCTTAGACCCAGATCATAGCACCTTACACGGGCCTTACCAAATGTCGCATCTGCGGGCTCAATGTTCTTGGAGAATTTCTCGAAAAACCGATTCAGCTGGCCTTCGAGATCACGTCTCACAGTGTGCCCAGGGAAAGCAAAGTTCTTCACAGTTGCAGTACCACAGGAGGAGGGCGAGGAGGCGAAGTAGTTGATCTGATCCAAACTTGAAGCTGCTCCAACGATGTACACTGTAATTCGCTGCTTTCTTACCCAGGTCGCATCATCGCCATCGGTATCATACGGATCTTCTCTATTGTTGGATTCCATAATCTATTCAACCTGGAGCTGTACGAATCCCCACTGCGAGCAACGTCACCCGGGGGACAGCATAAACATAGGGTGGTCGGAACGTTAGACAAAACGAAAAGGTTGTTAAGTGAGCAACGCCCAAGCCAATGTGTTCCAACCTGCTTGAATAGGAGACACGCTGGGCAACGATGAGTCGAACGCGGAGAGGTACGCAAAATCATACATACGCGATGTATCACTGGCAATCTTCAAGTTTGGGTTAGAATCACCACCTCTATGTTGGGAGTCTTGGTCACACATTGTAGGTTTGGAACGTTCAATCGCAAGAGCCGGAATTCAAACAAAAGCCGAAATGGTAAGCATGTGGCTGCCTTGCAACACTACATTCCGTCCGAACCACAACCCTGCCAATGACCCGAATGTGGATGCAGATTCTCATCCCAGCAGCACGAAGTATGTAAGTAGTAGGCGCTTATGGCGAATCCCGGGGCTGCTCGTATATCACTTCCGCTTCGTGTGTACTTGAATGCTGTATCTCGTTGTCGGTATTGGGCATGGTCCCGAGATCGGTCGTAAACTCTGGTACCACAGACTGTGTTGGCTCGGCCGCCGCGTGCATATTCAAGATCATGCGAGGAGTCTGTTTGGTTGACATGGATTACTGCCAGCATACTACACCGAGGAATAAAACAGTCACATACTAAAATGGAGGGAACCACTGGCACCCATCTACAATAATGATTTTCAGTAGGCCATGATGGCATAACGGGTCCATCGATCAACGCTCACGGAAAGAAAATATTGACGACAACCTGATTGAACAGAAAGTAGAGACAGGACACCAGCACTATACCTGCCAACAAGAGTAAACTGTCACAGCATCGTAGTAATTGTGGTACGTTGGACCTACCGGCCACGACTCCAAGAAGGAGCATCCCGTCTCGAACGATGACGGTCATAAGCCTGCTACGTCTAGCGACAGGCTGCAAGAGGGCTTTTCCGCGATATGTCAGAAACAATAAAACGATCTGCGAAACCATCATGCCGATTCCCGAACACGCAAACGTGGCGGGCGCATGAAGTATTATGCATGCGCCATCGACGGTGGATTTGGGGACTGAAATTGTTTGAGTTGTGATCGCTACAACCACTGTGAGAAGCACAATAGCGAGGGCGACTGTGATGTATCCGAAGTGTCGCCGGTATACAGCCCAGACTAACACCATTGCTTTAAAACTATGATTTCAATGTACAGTTCACTTGACTTACTCTGGAGAACCAGAATCGCATACAAGCTCAATTGCAGTAACTGGAAGGTGACGGATTCAAGAATAAAAAAAGCTTCGCAAGTGGACACCGGGAGGAGGGGACATGCCGCGATGAAGGAGCGCCATGTTTGAATACCACTAAAATTTTTAATTAACACGCTTAGAAAACCTTCGTGGGGGAAGTCTGGCCAGACATTTGGTTCAACAACCCAAACCACCTCGAAAAGAGGTACAACCATCTAACGCTCGCCCGGCGAAGTCCCCTAGGTGCCCTAACAGAGGATGTCTGAATTTATGCCTTTGGTTATCTCGATGGTGACTCACGGCCATATGTAATCGACCTCATGATCGAAAGTGAGAAGGGTATCCCATACAACCAGCGTCAGCGCAGCACCTTTAGGAGTTCCAGTGAGTCGTTCCTCTACTGATGCATAAAAGTCTCACCAGCAGAAAAGACGGTGGCTTGATAGATGTTTGGATCTGCAGGTGGACCCAAAACCAACAATTCGTGCGGGTGGCCCACGAGCATAAAAGACGATGTGTTATGACAATAAGTTCTTGACGAACGCTTGTCCTCTGATCATCTGGTGTTTGTGTGCGCGCGCTAGAGTGGTAGAGGAAGCGAAGAAAGAGATCTGTGGTTCCTCGGGTGACTGCAACATTTATAAGCCCCGTTCATGACGTACCGGCCAGGGGGAACTGTTGTGGTTTTAGGTTACCGGAGAAATATCTTCACAAAAAAAACGAAGTGGGGATGTGTCCTTCTCTCGCTGCGGATCCGAATGTGACCGGGGCAGCGCCGTGGGCTGCCAGCAGATACCACAATTACGGTAACCGGCGTCATCCTCACGAGGAGCAGTTACTGGACGCCGGCGCACTGCCTATGGTACCTGAACGTGTCGCAGAACTAGCCATACATGGAGCCCACTGTTTCAAGCCCGCCATCTTAGAATTGTATCGTACTCGCCAGGGTAGTCTTTCACCACATGGGGACTTCATAGGACTTGATCAGCGTATGTTGAATCGGATGCATGTCGTGTTGCCGCATAATTTGCAATGACTATTATTCATGCGCCGTCCCTTGATGCATCCCGTGTGATGGTGCGGCGACACCGTCCTTCGGAGTTTGTTGAGTACAACTCTCTGAAGTCGCGGAGTGGCGACTGCGGTTATGAAGGCTACAGCGACCTGGAAACTAGTACTTGAACATATATGTGGCGCATTCAACCCTGAAGAACAGGCCCGCAGTGTTTCAAAGACGCACCGGATGCTTCATAACACGTTGCCGACCGGCAAACGTGAGCGCTTCAATATGATCTTCAAGTTGATGCTACACTCTTTATTCATATGGTAGTAACTGAGCCATTGCATGTGCTCATGAAGAGTCCCAATGCTACCGACGTTTTTAAACTACAGTCGCCTCATGCACACTCGGAAAACTGTGTTATTTCGTTATAATTTGGCGTGGCGTCAAGGTTAGTCGTAAATTCTAGCATAGACTCTGTTGGCTCGGCCGCCATCTGCATGTTCAGAATTATTCGGGGGGTCTGTTTGTTTGACCCGAGTTAGCATACCTCATCAACGAATTCGTCAGCCACGTACTAGAATCGACGGAAGCACCAGCATCCATCTACACAAGCAGGTAAGCCATGATGAGTTGACGGAGTACGCCAAGATACTCACGGCCAAAAAAAGTTGATAAAGACTTGATTTAACAGAACATAAAGGAAAGCCATCGCCAACACCACGCCTGGCAAGAACGTGAGCCATCTTTATCCGAGTAATATTTAGTGCACTATGTGGACTTACCAATCGCAACCACGAACACAAGAGTGGCATCTCGAACGACGATAGCAATAAGTTTGCTGCCTCTAGCGGCAGGATGCAAGTGGACGTTTCCACGATATGTCAGAGCTAGTAGAACGGTCTGCGAGACCACCATGCCAATTGCGAGACACAAAGTTGTTATCGGTGTATGAAGTATTGCGCATGTGCCTCCAACGGTGGATTTTGGAATTGATAATGCCTGGGTTATGACTGACATAGTGACTTCAAAAAATACAATAGCGAGTGCAAGTATAATGCAACAACGGCGTTGTTGATGTATTGCACAGACTAACGCCATCGTTTCAATAGAAAATCAGAGTTGAAAGTAAACGGTTCACTTGACTTACTTCGAAGGATCAGAATTGCATCGAGGCATAATAGCAATGACTGGAAAGAGACGGCTTCGAAAATAAAGAAGGCCTCGCAGGTTGACACCGGAGTGGGAGTATGTGCTGCGAGGAAGTAGAGCCAAATATGAAAACAACTGCAAGAAATTAGTGGACAAAGCAACACTTCAGAGTAATTGCACTCACATTTGGGTTAGCAACCCAAACCATCTTGAAAAGAGGTAGATCCACTTGACGTGCCATCGACCTGGTCCCCTGACCGAATCGCTGTGAATTTGAATGCCTCTGCAGCCTGCGCATTGACTCACGACCATATATGGTGGGCTTCATCGTCCAAGGTAAGAAGGGTATCCCATGCGACCAATGCCAAGGCAGCCCCTTTCGGGAGGCTCAGCGTGATCCAATTATAGTTGGGACTACGATAGAGGATGGGCTTACCACAAGAAAAGAAGTTGGCCTGATTTATGCTCGGGTCATCTGCCGGAGCAGAACGTAGTAACTCATATTGCTGGCGCATGAACATGAAGCAGAAGGCGTTTTCGCAATTCCGTCGGGAGCAGGACTTCTGATCATGAAATAATACGCCTTACGAAATAGCCCCCAAGATCGAGAACAACTTCCCAGAGGTGATGGAGGACGGTGTCCAGGAGGGTCGTTAGTGGTGGAGGAAGATCGGACGGAGGTAACTTGTGCTTTTAAGTTCACTTCCGGTCCACGTTGCATCAGGACCCCACCTTCGCGAAGGAAAGACTCGAACGTGTACTTATCAATTTTTCTCGCTGTCAGTGTGGTGTGGGCTTCCACTCGGAGTATGATTCCATACCGGTTAGCTGACACATGTCAGATATGTCATAGCCGACTTCAGCTCGCCACAGACGCGATGGTGCACTCTGAACGGCTCCCCGGGACCTAGGCTCGCTAAGTTGTGTCGGGTTAATCAAAACTCGTCATAACATTCGCAACTCAGCTATCGAGAAAGCCCCCGGAAACGAGGCACACGTTAGTATTAATAGCAACGAAACGCCGAGAAGACCCGTGGTCTCACCATGAAAACCATCTGCAGTCAACGTTGATACAATGGGTTCGTGACAGCCCGCCATGAGTATGAGCCGAAGTTTCCACCCGTGTTGCGATATCCACATGATTCAGAGGGCACCGCTCGATCCTAATCAAGTGGGTAATACTAGCCGACCAATGCGCTAGTGTTTCAGAGACGCGCTAATCTGAAGACACAAGCATGAACAATAAGTATGTAAAGCTTTCAAGGGTCGAGGGATATGTTCATTGAATAATCATGCTATAGTCATGCTCTGCCGAACAAGAAATTTCGTGTCTCCAGCCCCACGTGGACCAAACTACAAAGACTGCCTAATCAGACCCAAGTCTGTCCTACCAAATATATTGTAACGGGTGTACGCGCTTGGTGTTATACAAATCTGCGTGCGTCTATCATGCCAACGAGAAAAAAAGCTACCATCAGATATTGAATGCTCCATGTCCGACCGTCGTGAGATAGCCAATGAAAAAAAGAATCATCCATGTCTTCGGACCACGGCGATTTGGAAATCCCATCCTCCAACGATGTATTTGACTTCCAGCAGCCTGCGAATCTCCCGCCATCCAGTACTCACTTCCCCTGCATCCTTGATATCCGTCACAACGTAAATGAAGTCGGCAGGAGACAAAAGGGACCGAAGTAGAGACCCGATCAAAAACGCGATGAGTGCCACAACGAGAATGATGGATAACGGGTAGGTCTTTGGGGATCGTAATGCCGGCATGGTTGTTAACGTTGCGCTCGGCATGGCCTCAGGTTCGCGTGTTTCAGCTTCAACAAGTTCCCCTGGGATCTTGGGGTCTGTACCAGATGGCCGACGGGATGATGGAAGAGACGGTGACCGAATCTGGGAAGGAGTCATGACGGACATGGTCCAACGTGTGAGAGGATTTGGATATGCATTCAGGAGGCCAAACAACCCTCCTGACGTGGCGGTAGGAGCAGGCGTTTGCGCGGCAGTTCCATTCTCAGAAAAGTCCTGTCGCGGTAAATTTTGCCCATCAGTAGATTCCAGGGTCACTTCTCGGGAAGTACTTACTGGCGCAGATGATGTATCGGTAGTATTTTGTTGGGAATTACTCTCTTCTTGGGATTTGGAACCACCATTCATATCAGGGGCTGGCACGACGACAGTGTCATCTATCATATGTTCCGTACGACCAAGTGGCACCTTCAGGTCATCAGGGAATACGTCTTTGTCGTCAGCGCACCTGATCTCGCATATCAACACACCAAAAGGAACGCAATTTGGACCTAGCACTCACCTCTGCAAAAGTAACATTCTTGACACCCTGTCATCCTGCAATTCATCGCGCCCGAGGGCAGTCAGAGACTCCTTTTCGCTTGCAATTCCAACAACGACCCCATCTACTCTCGCGGTCACATCGCCGCTCTTCGCCAAACTCCCCTTTACCATCGTCTTAGAGCCTCCAAATGGACGAATCTCCACCTGCACGATGAAGCCCTTCTCTTGTAAATCTAGGTACCACTGGGGCCTCGGTATAGCGCCACGTGTTTCGCCAGTCAAGGGGTCCTGAACAGTGGATATCTGATACTGCGCTGTGGGTAGCACCAAGCGCAGCAGGTGGCGGGAAGGCCTGTCCGCATTCAGTCCCGAAGAGTGCAGGGGAGACGCAGGGACGGTATATATAGTGGTGGATATCGGAAGAGTATTTGCACTAGGGATAGATACAGTGTTTGCATTTGAAGACGAAGCCAGCGAGATGGCTTTCGTTCCTTCTCGTACCATCGATGCAATTGCTACATCATAGCCCTCAGGGTAGAGCTTCGTGTCGACCACTACCTCAGTGATGATGAGATCCGTAGAGTGCTTGAGTTCGCCTTTAACGGTGAACGCGGAAGACGAACTTCTGGCTCTCTCGCTGGAAGGGGAACGTACGGAACTGGTGGACATTCGATGATCATTGGAGGTTGGTGGTGACGAAGAAAGTTCCGCGCGGCTTGACGGTCGTCCGTCGGATGTGGTGCTCTGTGATATGATCGCAGCCTTGCTCGACCTTGGGGCTAATTCATCAGATCGGATAGAACTAGAATTGGTGGCGAAGCCGGCTGCCGACATCGTCAGAAGGATCGAGCTGGTATAGGCCTTCTCAGCAGGGTCGTATGCACTTGCAACCAAAGTCCTCTGTTCGTCCCTTCTCCTTATTTTCCATGTCGCTGATGAACCACCAAGTCCAACCGGCACAGCTGCTTCCACAGCCATACCCGAAACTTTGTGCTCTGACAAAACCAACCCTGCGGCTGGCAGCCTCACCAAGGGTATCGGCGAGGCACCTTTGATGTATACTTCCAAAGCACCCACAGACCTTGCTAATGCAGCGTTCATCATGGAGTTGACAGCCACGGGAATGCTTCCAGAATAATCAACCGCGACGATCCTCGTTACTCTCGTCGAAGGAATTGTGTAATTCTCCTTTGTGTATGGATCAAGGGTCTCGAGAACCCACCCGTCAATCAACACGCGCCCGAGCGGATATGCGTAAGGGTCGTACTTTGCCGGGCTGAATGATCCTGCCGAGGCGGGATTAAAGGACGCGGTAACGCAGAAGAGGACTATGCGCGTGTCTTGTGACGACCCCGATTCGTTGACTGGGCTCCCGACGCTAGCTGCTTTGTCTAAGCTTGCTAGCTGTGGTAGCCTCGATCTCGCCGACATGGATGCGACCAGAAATCCTCGATCCCTGAACGGAAATCCGCCCTTGGAAGTAAGAAATGCTGTGTGACATTTCGCTCCGAATTGCTCGAGAACGATCGCAGATGCGAATCGGTCGTCCCATGTCTTTCGACATTCATATGAAGTGACAATAGACGAAACTTCTTCAGCCGACACGCCCTCGACGACTTTTTCACCTTTATGGACAGGTATCAAGGAGGAAATTTCAGGAAAAATTTTGCGTTTGACCGAGAACCCCTTCTCGCTGACAAGTGTCCAATCGTCCTCGGGCTGTGTTTGCAGCTCTCGTAGCCAATGTAGTGCCTCGGCAACATGTTGCATGGGAGGTTTGGATGCAGATGGAGTAATAGCCTCAGTAGTCGTACTACTGCTGGCAGGGGACAATGCAGCGACCGCATTTTGTGTCGTGTTCGTCGCTTGTTCTACGGCGCTCGACCAAAAGCTGGCCAGCGGACTGGGGAATTTGGGAGCTGACAACCAGGAAGAAGCGCCAGCGGAGCTTGATACTTTGGGTTCTGGAGGACCAGGAGTTGAAGGTTTGGAAGGTTCGGCACTACAAGGTGTAGCTGTGTTCTCGCGACTCGTGTCAGGCGTTGCTGTCCCGTCTGCGTCCCACTCGGCTCGTCGGCGACGTATGGCACCGACCACTGGCGGTTGATCAAGGGGAACCCGAACGGGTTTGACACGCTTCTGTTTGCTGAGCGTCTTGATCTCGGTTTCCGACAGCTCTTCTGTGTCCACGGTTACGCGCGTCCCATTGACCATTACCACGCCTTTGTCCCGTGCCGAACTCATCGGACCGCGTCGCACGATCGCCAGTAAACGCTCGTCGGACGAAAACACGGCGTCGTGAGTCAGAGTTAACCATAGCCCTCCACCAAGTGACGAGAGGCGATGCCGGCGCAGTACTGTCACGGACTGAGGGGGTGGGTCGACGACGATATCGAGAGACGATCCCCAGGTATCCAAGTCGCATCGTATTTCACACTCTATAGTGTGGACATCCGTCGTGGTGATTGCCGCGGAAGCGTTCGAAGCCGACCCTTCCTCCCCGCTTGCATGTAGATCAGGAGTCGCGCCTGCCAGGGAACCACTAGCACCATTGACACCGTTCAAACCACCTCTCCTCCCCTCCGAGCTTTCATAAGCAACCCTAAACAAACCCTTCTCGTGGTCATAGCGCATTTCATGTGCCTTGGCCCCAGCCAACCTCGTTACAACAGGCGGTCCCCCACACTTGATCACGAAATCGCCGATCCCCGCGACAGCACCGACCATCTGTGCTAGGATCGTGCTTGCCTTGTTGCTCCATCCTTTAGGATCAGATTGTTCAAGTAAGGTGAGTTGAGTTGTGGATGGCGACAAGGCTTCGATGGCCCAGCCTTGCAGGTCCACTTGAGCACGAATAAAGGATGGGTCTTGAGGTGGAAGAGAAGGAAAGAGGTACGGGTCGTCAACAGAAAATGAAAAAACATGGATCGTCGTGGGTGACTTGTAGACTGTCTTAAGAAGCACAGTATCTCGCCCGCTGTCAGGTCACATGCAATCAGCCACCGATTCAATAAAGATACAAAATTTTAGACGTACAAAACAGGCCATGCAGGTTTCGTCTTGAAATGCCAGAGCTCTGTAAGTTCGTTAACGTCCTCAAGAAGAATCGCGTCATCGTATTGCTTGTCCCAGAAAGCGCGTGCTCCCGGAGATACGAGTGCACCGTAGAGATCCCATAGTCCCAGTCCAACAAATGTTGCCTCAGCACGATACACCACAAGCGTCGGATCAATAGAATCAAGTTGGGTTACCGATACACCTCTTGCTTCCGTAGCTAAATCCACAGGTCACCGCTGCTCTGTATGTGATGAAGGACACAAGACTCACTCCGTTTCCATTTGGCCTCGGGTTCCTGTAGCAGTGACGAAAAATATATATAATTTCGTTTCACCCTCGACAGAATCGACTTTTCTGCGGCTGCTGATCTCTCCCCAACGTCTTTCATGATAGGTGGCCTTATTGGAGATGTCCCGCTCCCAATGGTCCCTACCGAACTCACAGAAGATGAGGTCCGAAAACTCGCATCTGCGACGCTTGAGGCATCCTGTAAAAGTTGTTGCTGTGCCGCGAACAAGGAGCCGGGATCACGTTCCTCGATTACTTGGATAGTTTGAGGAAGACCATTGAGTCGGATGCCGCTTGAAGGACCGGAGAGCTCGAGAACTACGCGTACTTTGAGGATAGAGTGTGCATCGGGAAGTGAAGAATGTATGATGCGAAACACGGTTAATTCGAGTGGCTTGATTATACCTCCCGGAATAGTGGCTGCAGGTTTGCCGCGTATGGCTGCTGCTGTCCAAGGGAGCTTCTCGACTCTCTCTGATGATGCCTTGGTTGCAACTTGGACATCCCAGCCTTCAGAAGCAGAAAGAAGGAACTCGATCGAGCGAGCGAGTCGTCTGTGTTCGCGGAGTTCGTCCAGATTCTGGATACTATTGCCTTCCTCGCCATCCTCTTCAAGGTGCACTAGATATTCAACCGTTAACGCCTGTCTATCGAGTTGAAATCTGACCCTTTCGACGCCAACACCGTAGCCGTAACCAGCTAACATCGGAACTTTCGACCCACGCTTCTTAACAGACTTGTACAGACCCAACATCATGGTACAGAGTTGTTGAGAGACAGTGGCCGTAGAGCCAAAATTCCATACAGCACGAAGGTCGTGTTGCCAGAAACATGTGATTCGCATGCGTGGAAGTACAGTCGAAAGGCGTCTTCTGAGTGAATCACTTGGAGATGTGGGTATCGAAGGGGAAGCTTGGGTGTATTGAATACACCATGCGAATACTACGTGGAAGGTGTGAGGCGAAGGGGCGAAACAATTAGGAGGACATACGTTCAACGTGTGATCTGACGTAGGGGGGAGAAGGTCGGACGTATGCAGGCTCATCGGCGGAACGAGGCAAGGAGGTCGTGACATCTATCATCGTCGAGGCATCTTGGTGCAGTCTAGATATCGTAACCGTGTCTCTTGGGCTTTTTTTCGAGTAACTAAGCACCAGTGCATGAAGAACCAAACAGAACGCGTACTTAGCTGGCCAACCTAGTGTAAATTGCGTCTTAGATATTCTCGTTCTATGGTCGAACATCTCAATGAGGTGTGCGCCTTCGACTGCAGGATCCCACTCCTGCCTGAGCTCCGGAGTTGTGATGACGGCCTTCCAAGCATCGAGAACAGCCGCATCATCAGTGACTGGCACGTCGAGAACCACTCGATACACGCTCTCGCCAGACTTTGCTGTCTTGCGGTGAACGACGACGTCCGTCAGCTCTGGGCTGGGTGACACCCTATATTTTCCCTTTGGAGGTGTCTGTGTGTCGGAGGAAAGTGAGACATGTTTCCATTCGCCAGAGTGGTGCGACGTAAGGAGTTGGCGAAAGTTGTTCTCTGCGGCACCGAGTGCATCAGACCACGCTTGACGGAGCCTGCAGCAGATTTATGAGTGTGCGCGCATCATATATGGGGTCAAGCAAGTGGAGCACCCACCTCGTACCGTCTGACATGACTTATCCTGCACGTCGGAGCACTATCGAGTCCTCTGTTTAGCTGGAAGCACCGAGGAGTAGACCACGTGGCTTCGGTGGTCCTAATAAGGAAGGTTGTGCCCGCGCCGGAATCTGAGTGGCCTTGAACTTGCCAGGCGCGATCGAAGATTGATTCTCGTAGCCATGACCATAGAACCCAGGGATTCCGGTCACGAACAAAACGAACTACATACTCTAGCCCCAATCCGCAAGTGTGTCTATGGGTGGCTTTAAATCGAACAGCGCTCACTCCTCGCCAGAGACCGCATCCTGAGCGTACAATCACACGTCGCGTTTGGATACGTCGGTGGAAAGGCTGCTGTATTCCCTCTCCAATGCATGGGCTATGATGTTGATGTAAGTACACGGTGTGTACTTGCCGGATTGACGCCCGTCACCTGCTGACTTGTCATAGTTCGTAAATACCGTCAACTTTTCCAATCACACTGGTCGGTGCTCTCGGTTAGATCGAGTCTTGATCCCAATGTATTGACCTCGTTTACAGGATACGGACGTTTCGGGGGTACCAAAACAAGCGCAGAGGAACTCACTCGAATTTTTGATTCCATGCAACAATCTGGTGTGCTTGTAGCCAGCCGTCTTCTTACAGGATACATTCCCACTGCAGAATCACTGAGCTCAGTTCGCGAGCTAGTCAAAAAGCTCAAGATTTCAAATCCAAACCTTGTATATCTTCTTGATCGTGAGCAATTTATCTCGTTGAATATTTCACCCCTGAACTTATTTATTTTCAGCTGTGCTTGGTGACTCTGGGAAACTTTATGTGTCAGAACAATGCGTATCAGAGTACCGTCAGTTGCTCCCAATGGCAACCATCATTACTCCAAACTGGTTTGAGGTCGAGTATGTCCTTAAGTTTCCAACTCCACCTGATAACTGATCGGTGGATGATGAATCCCAGAGTACTTACCGAGATGTCCCTCACCGATGTTGCCTCTGTGCGCGCTGCTCTACGCAAGCTACACGACTTATACCATGTTCGCAACGTAGTCATCTCTTCTATCCCGTTGTCCAAGCTTTCTGATTCAGTTCCATCTTACCTTTTCCCCTCTATGCAACCAATAAACGGATCGAAACAAGCGCAATCATACCTCATTTGTATAGCATCCTCCATTAATGATAAGGGTGATCGCGAAGGACAGCCTTTATCCACCGTCTATGCCGGTTGTGTGGAACTCATACCAGGCTACTTTTCTGGTGTCGGAGATCTCTTTTCAGCCCTTCTCCTGGGCCACTATCATACCCGTGTCGAGTCCACACCAATTTCAACTCTTTCAGAGTCATACCCGCCTCTCGCGCATGCAGTCTCCCACTCTCTTTCCAGAACACATACTGTTCTCACTCTTACTCAGAAGTCAGCGACTACATTATCTCTCTCTTCAACAGACGACGAGCTAGACTCTCGCGAGCCCGAGCGAAGAAGCAAGAGAATGAAGGGTAGGGAACTGAGGGTTATTCAAGGACAGGATATTTTCCGGCGCGAGGACTGGGATGGGGTAGCGAGGATGCGGATGTGGGAAGGGTTTTGGAACGATTCAAGGTGATTGCCTGAGGTGTCGTGTATACAGTGTAACTATACCCCTTTATTTGAGAGTGCCCCAGCCAGGGCGGGCGTGTCGCGCGAACATCACAACAAGACAGCAGTGAGACAGGCATTACTTACTCCAAGGACATGTGACTCAGTTGCGTATAATGACTGGCACGGGAAGTTCCACCTTGAAGATTGCCGAGTCCTCCCCCGAGGCGACGTTGCGCCGCGCAAAGTGAAGGCTATCCTCTCTGAAATGCGTAGAGTATCCGATCCTTAATCAAGGTACGACCGCACTGATCGCTTGAAATATACGGTGGTTCCTTTGGTTACCTCGGTGAGTATTCTCCGTGTTCGGAGATGAGTCCCTGACTCACTTGGTCACTATGTGGAAAATAGATGACTTCTTGTCCACGACTGCATCGATCTCCCGGAAGCTAGAACCGGATACATTAACTAAGTTTATATGTAGTGTTACGCCCTATCATCTCACTGGCTGACTAAACTTCTCTTCCAGACTCTGGGTGCTTTCGTCAAGTTGTGTGGAGAATGTGATTTTTAAACCTGGATTTACACTATCATCTACGCGCTTGGTGGGGTGCCCGATTCGGACTCTCCTTGATCCCATGTCAGCGCCGCCAGTATTTTTGAGCGAATCAGGTGAGTACCGTATGCCACAAACAGATTTCCGCGTCATTGATCCGCTGAACGTCCAAGGATGCTGACTATGGCGGGCCATACTGTACTTAGTTATGATTATTTACTTACTTTGGATCTCGAGGTGGGTGCTTTGTCCCTCCGTGTGGTGGTCTCTGAATCGTTAAAAGGTGGAACACATTTGGTATGCCCCGTGGACCACAGTGGAGACTATGTTTCTACTCAACCGCTACGGGACTTTGGTCGGAAAATCTTTCATCACGCTCGAGGAGTTAGGGTTACTAAGTCATGGGTCACGGAAGGTACTTGCGCCTTTGTTTTTCTTGGCGGGTTTGCATGCGCACACTTATTAGTTTTGCGCAGCTTTTCTGTGGTTTCAGTCGCTCTTCGTACTCTTTTCATCGGAAACGACTGGGAGTGAGCATGTAGAGTTTACCTGAAGCCATCGAGTTCTGACAGTCTAGGATAAGCTTTATTACTATTGCGCGCATGGGCTCTGTGGCGATGTAGCTATCGCGTCGCCATCTCATTGGTAGTCGTCTACGTTTTCTACATGTTGGTGCTCAGCGGGTTCACATCATACATCCTCTTCAATTACGACGGTTGTGCGTAACGTGACATTTCCTCTGATGACCTGCAACTAAACTTTACATCAGACTTCGACTCCCCGTATTTGGCCGAGACGGCGGTCTGCATTGTCTATACTACTTCTAGTGGTAGGTCATTCTGTCATGCGTACTTGACTAGGTTGCTTATTGCGCTGCCTCCCATCTGGTTCCCAGTGTCAATCGCCGTAAGTTGTCGCCGTCCCTCATAATGCATTATTGATTACTATGTCTCCTTGCTTGCAGTGGCTACTAGGTCTCATATCGTGAATCACTCGTGGATATTACCAACCATATATACTAACTAATTGTTCAGTTTCCTGCTGGATACTGGCATATTCGCTGTGATAACATATTATCTTTATAAGCTGTATAGGGGGTCACAACAACTCCAATATTCCCCGTTGATTCGTTTGCTCGTGCGAGATGGTGAGCGTGTTTCGTTACTTGATTCACTCAATGTTGAATTATTTTGCTATGCAGCTATCCTATTCTATGTGGTTAAGCCTCTTGAACTTCATCTTGATTGCACCATGTCTGACATTTTTAAAGATGAACCTCTTTCATGACGTATTAACCATCGTGACCCTGTGAGAATGTATTGCGATATTGCTTTTTCGTACTCTCTGACCAGTCCAACGTCAGATCCGTTTTTGTGAACGTAAGTACTTTTGATCTCTGCTTTGGTAGTTTCGACGAACATCTCTTTGTAAAGGATCCTCGAAACCTCGCACAGGTAGCGTGAGTGACAGCGATTCCATTATGCCACGCTCTTTGTGCCAAGCTGTTCTCCTAGGATCTCATTTCCTTTACTCGCCGTCGCTGGACAACGAGTTGTTTTGAACCTACGAGGTTTTCAATCCAAATCATACGCAACGCAGGATATCAGCCGTTTCGTGGACAGGCGAATGGCAGCGATGCAATCGAGTTCCTTTTGGGAAACTGTGGACCTCTGGATGAGCGATCTGCACCACGAACTGGAATCAAATGAACGGCTCTCCCAGTCCAGAACGAGGAGATCCACAGAGTTGCAAGTTACAGAGGGGGGGACTCGTACGGACTTGAGCCTATGAACACTGGGCCCGTCGGATCAAGTTATTGTGGCTTTCGTCGTCGCAGAGAATTATAAAGACTGAGTCCTCCACATAGGCGTGCACCTACGGTATTTGGCGACGCATTGCTCGTTCTTCAATGTTAATTCTTATAGTCGTTGTAATACTGATACCAATATAACCGTAGCTGCCGAGGACGTTCTTCGAGTTATCAATGCCACTGCCTATCTGACTACGATCGCTCCACACACTGGGTCACTACTCGTATATAGCCGCGATGTGATGCATCGATGCAGGGCTGTCGTTCAAGGAATCCATTAGTATTGCCAACCAAGATTCGCGGGGTTGAACGGCCGAGAATGAACCCGACTCCGGCGGACTCGGAGTGCCAAGGCATGCGTTAACCGCGCGACACGTAAGCAACCACTCTCATAAGGCGGCCGTGAAAATGGCCCGGTCATCGATCATCGTGCGAATACAGCTGGCCAACTTCACTGGCAAAGCAATGTGCGCACATGGTTCGGACTGGGCTAATCTTCTGTACCGCGGAGCGCCAGTCACGAAAGTCAAATTCTAGAAGACCGGGCTGACTTGGTTACAGCGAACCATCCAGAAATGAAACCTGAATCCTGACGTGTAGTCTATATAATGGCACCGTGACGTCGGCCGAGTCCCAGCTTTTTTTCGATCTATTGAAATGCTAGCGCCGTCGCAGTTCTTGAAGGAGTTGGCGATTCGTCAGTGAGCGCCGCGATTCACTGAAGATGTCTTGCGTGCCGCTGATTAAACGGTCAAGGTTCATGACGGCTGCAGGCTACGGTGTACTCGTTTATGACTATTTTCTTACCTTCGATCTTGAGGTGCGCAGTGTTTCCATCTTCCCGAGGAAGGTAGTTTTCTGAGTTGTTTGCAGGTAGAGTACATCTGGCGCGCGCCGTGGACCAACGTGAAAGTTGTATTCCTACTGAACCGCTATGGAGTCTTGGTCGGTCAATCGTTCATTGCGCTCGAGGAGTTTGGAATATTGAGCCATGGATCACGAAAGGTATGTCTCGATTTACAGATCTCACAGGCACGCAGAGCCTCCTGAATGTGCTATACATAGTTTTGTGCACATGTTCAGTGGTTCCAATCACTTTTGGTACTCCTGTCGTCAGAAGCCACTCGGAGTAAGTTTATAGATTCACTTCAAGCTGATGGTCCTAACACTCCAATAGCTTTGCTCCTGTTGCGTGCAAGGGCCCTTTGGGGTTGCGGCCGTCGTATTACCATTTGCCTCGTCTCTCTCTACATTTTCTATGCGTTCATGCTTGGAGGGTTTACATCCTACATCATGTTCAAACATAGTGCTTGTGCGTGACATGTTCAAGCCTGGGTGTGGCTCGTGGCTGAATCCTGCTTCAGACTTTGTCTTCCCATATCTGAATGAAACTGGCGTCTGCGTCGTTTATGCTCCTGCCAGTAGTAGGTTGTCCCATCACATTTATAGCTCATATTCCTGAATATTTGTTCTGTAGCGGTCAATGTGGTATGTTTGTTGTCTCTCCTACTGTAACACCCGTCTGACATTACTCTCATTAATCGTAGTGGTTATTAGGTCTTCTATCGTGAATTATCCTTCAGTAAAGCCACTATGTGTGACGCTAACGAATAGTTCCAGATTTTCGCTTGACACTTCCCTATTCGCTGTGATAGCATTTCATCTTTTTAAACTTTGCAGAGGCTCACAACTCCATCGTTCGCCACTTGTCCGTCTTCTGGTGCGAGACGGTGAGTACCTTTAATGACTCGTTCAACTCATTACACGTTACAAATCATTGTGCTGTATAGCTGTACTATTCTACCTGGTAAAACACCTGGGCTTCATTCCTGACATTTCATATCTAATTTTTGCGCCGACTAGGTAAACATATTTCATGATGTGTTGTTGATCTTGAGCTTGTAAGCTTGCGTGGTGGCCTTATTTGTTCATACTTACCAGGTCCCGCCAGGACCGTTTTTCTATTTGTAAGTGACTCGGCCAAATCTGGCTGGACTTTCTGAACACCTCATCATACAGCAACCATTATATTTTATACAGACTGGGTGAGGGATAGCGATGAGCGTTCCATGCATCCGCTTACAGACCTGTCTACTAGGTTCTCTTTTCCTTTACTCACCACCGCCGGACAGAGGGTCGTGTTGAACCTCCGAGGATTTCAGTCTAGATCCTACACAATGCACAACATCAGTCGTTTCGTAGACCGGCGGATGGTAGCTATGCAGAATCGTTCGTTTCAGCGATCCGTTGATCTTTGGATGAGCGATGTACATGAAGAACTGGAACTGAACGAAGAGTTGGGCAGGTATAACTTGACGAGGACGACGGGATTGTATGTAGAAGACGGGAGTCACGAACTTGGGATCATCGATACCCGTGCTCACTCGAGGTGTGGCGTTTTTTCACTTGCTCTATGGAGACTGATTTGATTCACGTCATGGACTGTGCACTACCCACAACCGTCCACAGTGCTGATGCCAGTCGATCCTTACCTCGAGGAACTGATATCGAACAGATCGCGACGAGTTTGAGCTTCAAATGATATCTCGGACCTTGTTGTAAGAATACTTTCATGAAATGTGAACACTTTGACAAGGAATGAGCGATGGCACCAATGATCTCTTGCTTGGAGTTACCGTCCAAGGTCAGACCTTGTCCAGAGTAGACTATCCTGATCCAGATTAGAGAACTGCATAGTGTGCCAGAACGCACATTAATAAATCTGGAGTAAGATCTAACCTGGTGCGGGATTACATTGTAACCACTGAGGGCCACAAAGCTACACTGGGGGAGCTTTCCAAGCAACTCGGAGAGCTTGTGTGGGCCGAAATCCAAATTTCTGAACCTTTTGGGACAAACACAGATGTCACTGGTCAACCAGTGGCTTTTATACATGATAATATGTACAACCCGTGGTGAGGAAGGAGGCATCTGGTGGTTACGGTACTCTGCGCTCCAAGTCAGCACTGAGGTCCACTCGTAATAGACGTGACCCATCTAGGTCTAAGAATCTCGTTCGTATTGCTAGACAACTAGCGTACACAGCTGGCAGAGTTGATGGGGCGTTCCGAGTGGCTTAAGAAAAAGGTGACCCGAGCGTGCTTCTAATTGCCACAACGATGATAAGTAGAAGGCAGCACAGGCGGTATGTAGCTTTGGACCCGGCACACATCCGTGTCGGGCCAAAATGTCGCATCATTAATTTTCAGACTATATACAGCAGAGCGGTTCGTATTTTTTTGACGTGTAGGTGGACTTCGAATATGTATCTCCGACCAAAATATAGCCGAGTCGGAGTTCGGGATTTGCCTGCGCTTGTGCAAAATCAAATCCACTCAGATTGAAACTCCGAATATTGATAATTTTGTCAAATTCTCGGCTATGATTAGTGACATTCAATCAATAGCTCACAATATTGCAAGTACTTTTATTAGGCACCTACAAAATCTACAACCATCACCTAGTGGTACTTCTTCACAAGTTCTACACAATTCACTACACCACGTCAGACTAAAACCAACACCAAAATTCTCAACACACACCTGGAAACATGCCCATCTTCCCTCTTGGATTCTTGCCTCTCTGCAACCCATCCCCAACTACTCCAATCATAGTGATCTGTTTGCCCTCGCAGAAACTAACTTCACTATCTTCAGTTGTGTTGTAGCTATGGTGTGTCAGGTCATGACATGGCAGAGAACTGGTTCAACTGATGCTTACTCAGAGAGTGCCATGCCAATGATGCCTTCATAGACTGCTGGGGGTGGTGGCATAGGGGGCTACACAAATAGGTTGTAACCATCAACAACCAAGTGTATCAGAATCAAGGGACATGCCATGGAGGGAGGGGCCTTCTCTTCTATACCTGCTGGTATCCCACTCATCAGCAAACTAACCCTCACCCTGTCATTCTGTCCAGCTCTGTCCAGCTCTGTCCAGTCCAGCACAGACTGTTCCAACCTGTTAGGGTGAGGGTTAGTTTGCTGATGCAGGCATCTTGATCAACTTGACATAGTAGGCTATGGCTGTCAGATATGACTCCAATCAATGGATCACAAAATGCACCAGGAAACACTCCTATCTTGCCACCCAGTCCAACACCACTCCACTACCCTTTGCAGAAGTCAGACATGTCAACAATCTTCTCAATCACCTTGCCTTTGACAAGGTTTATTTCATTGTTTTCCCTGGCCTAATAATGGAACTTGAACTAGCTGATGATCATGTTAGAAGTGATAATTACTTCAAACTCATGTTCAATGATGGCACAGATGCCTCTTCTACTTGGAACATGAGCAGGGGCAGCCAGTGATGCCAGTTCTAATTCTGGTTCTTGCTCTGGTTCTTTGGTCATAGCTGCAAACTGCATGGCTGGAGGCAAGGGCAGAGGCAGAGATGGTGGAGACTAAGAAAAAAAGTCAAGGTGGACTTCATCTTCAAATCCATCTCACCTCCTTGGCATAACCTGCTACCATTGGAAGTGAAGAAGGTGCGACCTGTTCACCTGTGAGCCATGGCAACCTGACAGGTACGATACTATACCCCTATGTCGGAAATGGGAACGGGCCCAGCATAAGTACAATTTGCCACTTACTGAGCCCAATTGGAAAATATCATGGTCATTATTTTACTTCCCAAACAACATTTTTTGCTTCCACTTCTGTACTTGAAGTCGAACAAATGTTAGACCTGGATTCCCAAAATCCCAACTCTAGAAATAATCCTGCTCTAATTCTATGACGTGCCCGGTGAGGGCTACCGTGTTGTTGACAGGGGATTGCATTACCTCTTGCTTGACAGGAGAGGGTGGAGGAAATGGCCAAGAATGAGGATCATATGTCCAACTGAGATCCAAAACTCGAAAACATCCAAGATGTAGCAAGACAGGTCCTAGGTGAGAATGGACAAGGACCTACAGAGCTGTACCTAGCTTAGGTTGAGGCGAGCAAGTAAACATCAGTCATTTCAGTATGAGTAATGAGTGTGTCATTCGACAGCGTCATCGTGGATTTTCTGGCCGAGATACAGTTGTGGACAGGCAAACATGACAATTTTGTTGCAACAATTATTACACATCACAACATTGTTTAAATGAGCTAAGATGTGCATATATGATGCAGTAGGCATCTAATGAACATTTCTGCACGAGCAAAATTCCTATAAATCAAGGTTTCGGGTCCTGGATTCCAAAACATTTGGCCATCCCCTAAAAAAAGAGCAAAAAATACCGAAAAATGCGGAATGGAGAGCATTCACAGAGCTTGATAAAATAGAATAATCACAATGTTGGAGATCATGGAGGTGGAGGAGGAAAAAATTGCATATCCTAGCACAGATATCAGAGACTGAGTATCCAAAATGCCACATGGATGCCCTAGAAAACAAGCTGCTGTACGAAACACAACTGGTCTGTGGAATCAGAACCAATCTGGGTTGAAGAGATCAGCCCACAGCTCACTCGAGTTGGAATCTGGTAACCATGGGCTCCCGCCAGACAATCCAAAGAAAAAATTGTGCAGTTCAATTTCTGACTTGGAATCAGGTGGTGAGAGCTCTGAT
>JBBPUA010000331.1:0-20889 GCA_038094355.1 Afroboletus lepidellus | reverse complement strand
CCTCGTTGAAGGCGTTACCATGGCAGTCCCGAAGCCGAACTTACCTGGAAAGCCTTCGCACAACTCGGAAATTGGTGTCGTCTGCTTCTTCTCTCCAATTTTCTCGTACTTTTGCTTGTTGGTCGCGGCCCTGAGCCCTTGCCAAGGGAGGCCTCCACGCAGAAAGTACATGAACACGTGACCCAATGACTCCAGGTCGTCTCTCCGGGATTGTTCACGGCCAAGATGTGTGTTGATCGACATGTACCGAGCCGTTCCAGAGAGACTCTTGCGCTCACGGTAAGGAATGTGAACCTTGGTCTTTGGATCTCGGTAGTGCTTTGCCATGCCAAAATCTAGACGGTCAAGGGTCAGGTCAGCAAATCCGAGAGACAGTATGGAACAGCATCAACATAATTGTGAAACCGCGGGGAAGATGGGAAGATGACAAATCTTGGCAGGAACAAGGGGATACACATACCAATTATATGAATGACGTTGGCAGTCTTTGTGCCAGGAACGCCAATAAGGAAGTTATCGGGCTTGATATCTCGATAAATGAGTGACTTGTCGTGGACTGACTGAATACGGGTGATCTAAAGTAGGGTCAGTCAATCGACAAGTATATGTGCAAGAGTTCAAGGTTAATTGACAAAGAGTGGGTCATAACCATACTAGAACTATCCACTTGACATATGCGTGCGCGCACAGCAGGGCGAAAAATAAACATGCCGAAGCCACTAACCATTTGCTTTGCTGCCATGCATACTGTCTTGATGGTGAACTTGCGTCCACACATGTCAAAGAGATCCTCAAGATTAGGGCCAAGCAGATCGATCACAAGGACATTATGGAGGCCTTCCTGCCCGAAATGGTGGACTTGAGGAACACCCACTGGAAACCATTGCTTGAGCCGCGGACGAAAAGAAGTGGGTGAAATATACGCACACGTCCCGTTGAGTGTTCGGTAGGATCGAAATTCATCCCGTAATTGGGGAGCATCGGACTTTCGTGGCTCCTTTGAGAAAGCACGGAGATCAAAAGGTCGTCTCCTCGGAAAAACGACAACGTACGAATTTGATGGCAACGGGCTGATTCGTAAGGAGCTTGGTGCCTATGAGGACGAGGATTGAGCACCAGACCAACGATCATGAGACAAGAATAAATAGAGCAGGAGCACTCTGCGTCGACAGGACATCAACGATGCTAAATATACGGCCGTCTAGTATAGCTCGGGAGGACCACCGCATATCCGTGACCACGGGACAGACAATAAGTAGTCATCCCCAAGCTGGAGCCATCAAGCGCTTAACACCTCCAGTGGCTCCCATCGCACAGCGAGTCGACCATCGAGTTCTCCTGCAAAAGCTGAAACTGCCACCGTGGTTTGAATAGACCTACCTTCGAATACGACACCAAAGGAGCCCTCTCCGATTTTCTTGCCAACACGGAAATGATTGCCAACGATACCGTTCGAAGAGGTCGACTGAGAGTGATGTCCCGAAGATGAGGCTATAACGTGAGGGGTCGTCATTTAAGATGGGGAAGGTGAGTTTTGCGGGACACCAGTCCGAGAAGGGCTGAAGGAGAGGATATGGGATGGACCGGTGTTGAGCGAAGAAGAGCGCCTACTTCTGTAGCGAAAATAAGGAGAAAGAGTGTCCCAACAGCGGACTTTGAATTGCGGTGGGTGGCCGACACGTTCCCGACGTTCATTTAACGGCTTCGGCCCTCGACGCTGTTTCCCCTCAGCGACTTGACTTATTCGTTACTTGCCAGTGCGCCTCGACGGTTGCCTCTCCTTGTGGCACTACATGCAGCTCTCTTATTTTCCTCTGGCAGGACCTCCGGTGATTTACCTCCGGCTCTCACCTAGACCGGTGTACCTTTAGCACAGGTTTGCACGAGGCACAATACTTGTTCTCACGCATGTTTGCGAAGAAAGGGACCGGGCCAAGGCGGACGAGCGTGTCGCAGTGCGTTGACATGCTTTCATGCTGGCTGCCACACACGTGGTAGCAAGTCAAAGTCGGTCTAGACTCTGCATGACCCGAGGCGACTCAGGAGTCGTCGGGACCTGCGTGAGAGAATGAATGGCAACACAGTGACATGCAGGGGATCAGGGCGAGAATGGTGTGTCACTATTCGCACATCAGGTGCCTTCGGCAAAACATACACCCTTTGAAGTGGCTGTAAAGTCATGTTTGGAAGACGAGAATCTGGTGTGCAGTGGCTGTCAAGGGCCAGATGCCCTCGATAGCTGCATCCTCTACATCAACTTCTTTCCTCTGCAAGATAAAGTTATGCACCACGGTCTTGGTGGAATCCGCCATACGACAGACCACAAACATCCCAAGTTTCGCTCCAAGATAAAAAATGTCGTA
Organism: Afroboletus lepidellus; assembly: GCA_038094355.1. Classification (NCBI taxonomy): domain Eukaryota; kingdom Fungi; phylum Basidiomycota; class Agaricomycetes; order Boletales; family Boletaceae; genus Afroboletus; species Afroboletus lepidellus. The sequence continues at coordinate 18,526 of JBBPUA010000331.1, read as the reverse complement.
TTCTATCTGCGCGATACCCGAGTGTTTGGAATTCAAATGAAGCGGTGGAAGTGTCAATAATGCAGTCACTATGTCGAGACGCGTTCGCTGGGTGCCGGAAGCTACAAACCATCGATTACTTGTCAGGGAACTATAGACGAATTGAACGCACAATAGCATTGTGGGGACGAGGATGCCGAACCGATGCTTTGACGAGTACGATAACCAAATGAAGCATTGCTGGCATAGGCGGGAGCAAGGCTTGCCCTGTCAGATTCGTAGGTTTGAATATATCTATTAGACCCGAGGGTCAGGACATCATCAACGAGTGATAGTACCTCGTCACCTACCGTCGAAGATAGTTCAACGTCATTTCCGACATCTCCTCCTCCACGGCAGAGGGCGCATCGAGAATGATTAGTTGGTTGCTGGCCGTACCACGCCCCGGAAAGACACCAAACTGATCACGTTTGGATGGGGCGTACGACGGGTTGGATAAGCAGTCCAATGAATTGGAAAGGCAATCACGCAACCGAGCGGGAGTTTCGCCATCCGTTTCAGCGGAGAGCCGCGGTCCTTCTGTGCACGGAGAGGAAGAACCTGGCCCACTTGGAGGCGTGTTGACAGTAATCAATTGAGAAGGATTGTTTCGATGCCTTGATGACGGCCGTGGCGGTACCGGTAACCTTTTCTTCAATGGTGGTTCAGTATCAGAAACGGGTGATGATGTTATGCGTTGTTGAGTGGAAATAGATTTTGCAGGCGACTCTCTGCGCACAGGGGAAAGATGCCACTGCGCATTAGATCTATGGGCGAGCACAATTGTAGCAGCAAGATCTTGTGGATCGGGCTTGAGGCTATCCGACCAAACGGGGACGGGACTCCTCCTGATGAGGGGGTCAGGAAAGGTGGGTCGAGAGACGCCTATAGCGCACCAGTCAATAACTAAGCCGTCGTCTCTAGATGTTTTTGCGCGCGTCGGTCAGGATGGAGAGATATGCCTCCTTCTCACAACTGACCTGAACAGTCTTTTCTCCGGGAAGAGGCTCAGTGCCTCCAATTCTTTGGCACATCTTTCCACCCACTCTAAACGATTCCGTCTATATTCCGTACAGGGTGCGAGACAATTGTCGGGAATGGGAGCGAAACGCTTTGCGCCGGATGTAACAAGCTTTCTTTCGAGCAAAAGGGGAGATGGGCTGCGCTCGTGCTTGACTTTTGGCAGTGGTTGGAGCGATGAAGGAGGTGAGTTGGACCCATCCGCATCAGCATGAGTGCGCTTGGGCGGTCCGGACATTGCTGTAGGTGTGATCATCACACGAGGTTGCGTTGATCGCACTGTGAGAATCTTGGGATGCCCCTATCTCTACGCAGTACCAAGGAGGAAACAAAGACGTTCACCACAGGAATATTTGGACTACCGTTTTGTCCTGAACGTCGACGAGGTCGGACATACTGGTACATGGAAATGCTAGGCGAGTCAGAACCTCGGTGTCATCCTACGTTGAAATCAGGACGATGTCAGAGTCCTCGTGTAGTAGGTCAGAGACCATTGTGCTCGACGTGCTACGTGGATGCTACAGGTGAAACAAGGTCAACCCATTGATTTCATAGCTGTGCCTCTTGATTCCCACCATTGCTACTTTTCCTTCTTTGAACATCTCTGCTGCACCAACGCCCATGAGGCTGTACACGGTGCCTGTCCAGGAATGATGGCACACGCATAGTTGTACCGGCAAACTCGTCAAATACTATTGCCGGCTCACAAACGTTGCCCATTCTGGCCAATGGTTGCCATCTACAAACAATTGGATCGAATACCCCACGCTGGCGCGAATTAAGGTTACGGTATAAGAACGACCGGATCGATGGACCACTGGGGCGGGTTTACGTCCCTTCTTCCCATCCACTAAGATGTCCGAATCTCAACCTGGAGGGCTATCCAAAGTGTCTCTCATCTTTGCGTACTACGTTTCCTTCACCCTCTCTAGCTCAATCCGCTCATTCATTGAATAGTTGTGGAACCGCCTTGTTTTCCGATGGTATTCTCAACCCATTACACTGTGTCATGCGCACTTAGCTCTATTCATCAGGCTACTCTAACAATGTCATCGGAATGGGTATGTACACCCTACCTGCGTAGTGTCTTTTATCTCAGCATCCCACCAACATCACTTTTGTAGTCAATACACGTGAGACTCTGACTAATATCAATCCAGTTTCTGTTACTCATTAAGCTCATAGTCTTGTCCAGGATCTACGGTTCCAAAGCATTGGCTGCAAATAATTACAGTAGCACACTTTCTAGTATCACGTTTGCAGGTTTCATATTCTCTTCGCTTCATTTTGTCCGATGTCTGAACACTACCTTTAGGCACGCTGGTAGGGATGCTGACCTTTGGCTGGATATCAGACAAGCTCGGTCGCAAGTTTGGCATGGTGAGCAGGCACACTGGAAACCTAGGCACACTTACATGCTAAGGTCATCAGATGACTGCAACCGGTATCGTTGCTGTTTTTGCAGGTTTATCTGCTGCTTCTTCCGGTGCAAAGGGTAGTTTTGGCGGGATGATCGCCATGCTCTGTGCTTGTCGGTAAGTTGCCACACTAGTATTGATAATCACTGCGTCGATTTATGATTGCGATCCATAGCTTCCTAATTGGCATTGGCATTGGTGCAGAGTACCCTTGCGGTTCGGTCTCGGCTTCTGAACAAACAGAAGAAGAAGGAATTGCCAAGAACGCCCAGCATCGTTGGCTGGCACTTGCAACTAGTATGTACTTTCCAGCTCTGTGGTGTGTTTCGGACATAAACAGCGTCTCAGATACCATGATTGACTTTGGCTTTGTAATTGGCGCTTTCGTGCCATTGGTTTTGTATTGGATGTGGGTCACATTACTTGACACAACGAAAACTTAACCTCATTTTCTGTTTGCAGTTTCGGAGACCATCACCTTCGTGCCGTATGGCGTCTTTCTCTCGGTCTAGGTGTTATTCCCGCAGTCGCTGTATTTTTGTGGCGTCTACGCATGACAGAGCCACCAAGCTACAAAAGAAACTCAATGAAATCCGTGCGGATTCCGTATTTTTTGGTCATCAAGCGCTATTGGAAAGGGTTGTTTGGGATCTCTTTGGCTTGGCAAGTTGAATTTTCTGAATCCACGAGTGCACTCTGACCCATGTAATATAGGTTCATCTATGATTTCATCACGTGTGTACATTTGATATGGATCTTTATTTCTTTGAGACGCTAAAATGCCGTTGTACAGGTATCCGGTGAGGCCGAACGTCTTTTTTTTTTGTTTCCTTGCGCCTAACATCTATGCAGTTCGGTCTCTACTCTTCAACGATCACGGACGCGTGAGTTGATCCCAAATTTAGATGTGTCGATGATGCTGATAAGGTGCCTAGCATCGTTGGAGATTCCACTTCACTTACTGTTGTGTTTGGATGGAGTGTTGTGATTAAGTTAGCTTTCCTTCCAATTCTGCACTTCGCTACTCACATTTGCCATTAGTCTTTTCTACATTCCAGGTTCGCTTTTTTGAACCCCTCGTCACCTTCAGTATTAACAAATATCCTAGGAACTATTATCGGCGCATTCGTTGTCGACTACTTGGGACCCAAGAACACGATGGTAATGTCACTGGTAATCATGTCCCAAGGTTGTGATGTTCATGGCAGCCATTAGATAGCTGGTTTACTTGCACAGGCAGTTATCGGCTTTATTATGAGTGGTCTCTACACACATATATCGAAACACATTGGTGCCTTTGCGGTAAGTTGCAGCTTGCGTAACAAGACTAAGGAGGTTCGAGATCGTTTCGATAGGTCGTATATGGCATCTTCCTGAGTTTTGGAGAATTCGGTGAGTGACTTGATGTGTCGTTCAGATATTATTCTCATATCTGTAGGTCCTGGGAACTGCCTTGGAATTCTTGCTTCCAAGACCTCTCCTACTGGGGTCCGTGGTCAATACTATGGTGTTGCTGCGGCTGTCGGAAAAATTGGCGCATTTGTTGGCACATATTGTATGTGGAACACAGGATCATGTGGGTTTGGTGATATCAACTGATCACTTACTTTGTGAACAGGCTGGAAGTCAATTGTTTCTGGTGGGTAATTGTGAACTCCCTCGACCCTTGAACTCAAATATTACAGACTTCGGTGGTCCCAGCTCGATCAAGGGTACCACGGGCCCCTTTTGGGTCGGTAGTGGCCTTGCTATCCTTAGCGCCATAGTTGTGTTTCTCTTTGTCAAGCCCCTTACCCATGACGGAATGGCAGCAGAAGATGAGGCGGTACGTATATATACACCCATCTCCATAAATAGGTTGTCCTGATGTTGATCTTCAGTTCCGCTTATACTTGGAGCAGAACGGATTTGATACTTCTCGTCTGGGCGCGCGAGACCCCGAGGATTCATCCGATTGCTCTGGTGACGAGAAAAACGATTTGAAGGCCACGGCGTAATGATAATGCTTGATCATGACTTTGCCATAATTTTGACGAGATGATTCCTACTGATGTACCATTCTCAATGCATTTCCCTACAACTGCTTTCTGCCAATGACCTGGAAACTAGCCACCTAGGAATCCGCGTGACGGTCGGCGATGACAACCCGAAGAACTCGAAGCCGTAAGTACATATGGAGTTTTGCTCCGCCACAAGTGAACGAATCGGTACAGATTCGTGCCAGAGCCAACTTTCAAAGTCTGCTAAACCAGTTGCCCCAAGGCCCGTTGTGCATCCCGAGAATCAAAACTTCATGGAATCTATCCATGATTGGGGAACATCTGCTCTGATTAACTCTGGATGTTTCCTTTTCAGCGTCACTGCGAGCCTTCTGAATCTGATCATTATAGCGGAGTTGTGTTCCATGCGGTACGATAGCCAGCTGGCACATATGTATTCGGTATGCGACGTAACCTGACATAACCGTACCAGCAGATTGTCGGACCATTCCCGGGTGGCAGTTATATGTCACTTGCCAGTGGCAAGTTTAAGTCGTGTAAATTTCAATCGCTTCAAAGCCGTCGACTTCTCGGCTACGCTTTTCCTCTATTTCGCCATGACAAGCATAGACAGACGCCCCGATAGCTTGGAGGAGACTCCACTTCTCCAGTCGAAGTCCAAGACACCTTTGCCATGGGGTCAGATGACCCTTGTCATGGTAGCCTTGATCGCAGAACCCATTTCATCCTTGTATATCATTCCTTTCATCAATCAGGTCTGCCACGTCTCCGTACCTCGCAAGATTTAATACTGACTGGTTTGTTTGTGTTTTTAAAACGTAGCTCATCGGTGAACTCGGTATCACAGGAGGGGACGATCGAAAGATTGGTTATTACGCGGGTCTCATTGTAGGCGCGCGTTCGCTTGCAGATATGACTCCATACTCATTGCCATGCAGGAATCCCTCTTTTTCGTCACACAGGCGCTCACATCGTGGCAATGGAGCCGACTGTCAGACTTTATCGGCCGCCGTCCCATCATTTTACTTGGCCTGCTAGGTCTCAGTGCCTCCAACCTCGCGTTTGGTTTATCACGGACCATGGGCACGCTCATCATTAGGTCAGGAAAATTGACTTGTTGCTCAATAGTCGACTGAAGCAGTGCCCAAGTCGGTGTATCGCTGGCCTGCTGAATGGCAATGTTGGAGTGATGAAGAGTATGCTTGGTGATATAACCGATGACACCAATATGGCGCGAGCTTTCACTCTCTTGCCACCCATGTTTTTCACTGGCGTTACTGTCGCGTACGTTCTGGCGTGGATGGTGCACTGAGTCTTCGAGGCTCACTTCACTCTGCAGTTCACTCTACGGTGGCGCGCTCGCGAAGCCACAAGAGCAATGGCCCTACATCTTTCGGGGTGAATTCTGGGCGGTTTACCCCTACTTCCTCCCGTCGCTGGTATCGGCATGCTACACTTTATTGACGTTCTTCGTTTGCTTGATATTTATGAAGGAGGTATGTCGTAACCGTTCTTCAGACTAGCGAGTATTTAACGGTCCTTTTAGTCATTGCCTTCCGAGACGGGCACGATGTCTCGATCACAAAGGCTTTCGATTGAGAACCCAATGCAGAGCCAACCCATGAGCGAAGAAAGGCCCCTTCCTATGTCAGCCCTATTGCAAACCTACTCTGTGATGATCCCCATCGCCAATTATTGCATATCGTCGCTTGTAGAAATGGGCTTCTATGTTCTTTTGCCCTTGTTCTATTCGTCCCCCATTGAAATCGGTGGTCTAGGATTCCCGCCACAGGTCATCGGCACCTTCCTAGCAATATTTGGAATCGCGAACGGCTGTGTACAGGGATTATTCTCCTCAAGGATCATAGAAAGAGTTGGAGCCAAAAGAGTGTTCTGTAGGGCTACCCTTTCATTTTACCCGTTGATCCTGCTTTTCCCCATCATGAGCGCTGTCGTTACGGTGCAGGGCAAAGCCGGGCCCATAATCTGGATTCTTTTGGGCATTCAATTGATATTCATGGTCCTCATGGATCTCGCATTCGGTACGTTTGTAGAGTTCCCGGCGCCATAATGGTCTCACATCCGTGTGTAGTCACCATCTTTCTGTTTGTCACGAAAGCGACTCCCAACAAGCAGTCACTGGGTTCGGTGAACGGACTTAGCCAGAGTCTCACGTCCATCGTGCGTGCGATTGCGCCGGCGTCGACGAGTTCGTTATTTGCCTTTTCCAAAGAATACAATATCCTGGGAGGCAACTTGGTCTATGTCATCCTCGCAATGCTGACCACGGCCTTGGTCGTGTTGTCGCAACGTTTGCCAGAGCTGGAAGAGGAGGTTTCAGAGTAGGGGGTTTGGGATCGACTTGAATGTGAGAGATGTCCCTAGCGCAACGTCTGACTAGAACGCAACAGATTGTACCACTGTACTACGCAGTTCCTGCACGAGAAATCTTATATTATCGTCCATTCGTTTCGATCTTAACGCGAACGACTGAACACCGAGCATTTTCCCTTGCAACTTTTTCCTGAGTTCTGAACTTTCCAGTTTCCTCCGGATCCCGTTCGGATCATACGAGCTCGCTGAGAATGAGCAATCTGAATCATACACTAAATATAAACTAATCAATGTATAAGTCGATTCTCCTTCTCGTATCCTTGTCCACTGCGCCTACCATTGTCTGCTCGTGCTATGCGCTGATCTTACAAGGGAAGGAATCCCGTGTCGACAAGGTAGCCCTCGGTGATTGTGAATGGCTAACGACTACCATAAGTGCCAGTGGTTCGGTTGAGAGAGGCGCGACATAAAGTGAGTAATAATGTCAAGAATCGTCCACCAAGCTAACGATTCATTGTACAGAATTCAACTGTACTGGTCGGCGTAACCTACACGACGACGAGAGCATTCAAATAGATACATGTCACTAAAAAGTATCACGGACACGTCAGAACGAAAATGATCGAGAAAACGCTGGTGCTAAGTCTGCTTCCAACATCTACCTTGCACCTAGCCAAGCCATGGCGGCTTTCCACACGACAAAGGGTATGGGCAGCACGAAACCAGATGGTGGATCCTTCTTCATAGATCGTTCCTGAGCCGCGTTTCTTGCGGCCTCCGCTTCCCGTCGAGCCTTTGCAAGCTCTTCTTGCAGTTGTGCAGTCTTCTGACGTTCCACAAGCTCTCGCTCCGCCGCCTCTGCTTGCATCCGTCTGCGGTAATCCTCGGCCTCCGCAATTCGTCGGTGGAGCTCTGCTAACTCGCCCTCTGTCTTCTTTTTACGCTCGTGTTCTTCTGCAAGCCTGGCTTTCTCCTGCGCCTCGGACGCCAACGCTCTGGAAAGTTCGGCGGCACGTTTCGCCTCTGTAGCTCGACGTTCCTTCTCGACAAGCTCTGCTTCCATCGCGTTGCGAACCCTGGCAACCTCTTCCTCGAGCTCGTTTCTGAAGGCTTCTTCTCGCTGCTGGGCTTGCTGACGTTCTTCCTCGAGTCTTGCTAGGGTAGCTTCCTGGCTTTTTCTCGCCGCTTCTGCCTCGTTCTCCCAGCGCAGCTGATCGTCTTTGGCAACGGCGTCCTTTTCCTTGCGTTGGCGAGCGAGTTCCTGCTGGAGTTTCACCCTGCGTTGTTCTTCCTCCTGCAGCTTGAGGCGCTGCTGTTCCTCCAGTTTTCGGATGCGAGCCTCTTCTGCTTTCCGTTGAGCTTCCGCCTCCTGCTCTTTCTTGGCGTGAGCTTCCTCCAAGGTCCGACGGACGCGTTCCGTCTCTTCTTGGATTTGTTGCTGATACCTTTCCTTCTCGCGCTGCAGGGTTTCGTTCTGTTGTTCGAGAAGACGGGCGTGAGCTTCGGCTTGGGCTTCACTGGCTGCGCTGGCCTCACGTTCGCGGCGTTCTTGCTCAGCGGTAGCCCTCTCCATCCCTTGCCGAGCTCTTTCGATTTCGTCCTGCAAGCGAGCCCGTTCGCGTTCTTCCGCCAGTCGTCTGGCCCTTTCTTCGTCCTCGTTGACTTTTGCCTGACGCCGGAATTCTGCTTCGAGCGCGAGAGCCCGCTCACGCTCTAGCTTGACCTTCTCCGCCTGCTCCGCTTCAGCGCGCTTTTGCTCGGCCTCCGCTCGCAGCATCTCTTGCTGCAAGGAGCGCAGGTGCTCCTGGTGTCGAGCCTCGGCGAGCTCCCTGGCCTTGCGCTCCTCCTCAAGCAAACGAGCCTTTCGCTCTTCTGCCTCTTTCTTCTCCCTCAAAAGTTCGGTTTCGCGTCGTGCATGTTCGATCTGCGACGTCTCGACCTCTTGGCGGGCCTGAACGACTTGTTCCTGCAGCCCTTCGAGCTCCTGCATACGCAGACGACTTTCGGCCTCCATTTCGAAGATCTTGGATTCAAGTCGCGTCTTCTCGGCGACAAAGTCTGCCGCCATGCGGTCGGCATCGTGCTGGATGCGCGCGATCTCCTCCCGCTTCTTGTCGACTTCCTCCTGGAGCTCCGACCTGGTCTCCTCGTCCTTGGCGCGCATCGCGGCCTCCATCTCCTGACGGAGCTTCTTGAGCTCTTCGTCGTGGCGGTCGGCTTGCTCCTTCAGGGCACGGCCGAGTTCAGCTCCGGCGGCAGTATGCGCGAGAGACTTGTGCTCGTTGACGAGCTCGTGCTGGATGAGCAACGTTGCCGCCTGGTTATTAATCAAATGCCGCAGTACAACGTGGGCGGACGCCTGCGTGCCGCCATGCCTCAACAGCCTCGCGCCCTTTTCGAGCACCGGCTTGAAAAACTTGTCGTTGTTGGCGAGCTCGCGCTCGCGCGCCTCCCCGACCTTGGGGTCCACGTTGGACCACATGTTGGTGACGATGAGCACGTTGCGGAGGGTGTTGTCCCCGCAGAGCTCGCGAAAGATGCGAAAGTTGCGCTTCGAGGTGCCGCCCATGCGGACGTCGGAGATGCGGTGCATGTAGATGATGCCGGCGAGCTTGGCGCCTTGTTCGTAGCTGTGCAAAGGTGAGTGAACGTCGTGTGGTCAGGATGGGCTTGACTCACGTGTTGGAGAGGTACGCGGCGATGGACGAGAGAATGTCCGTGTCGCTGCGCGTCGTGTCGTCGAATCCGGGCGTGTCAATCAAGGTGACGATACGCCCATTGAGGAGGAACGGTCTGGACGTCCGTACTTCGGACGTGCAACTCTCCAGGCCGCGACCGACGGGCAAGTTGGACCCGCTAGCGAGATTGATGAACTGCGGAACGCAGTGGTCAGTTACGCGACGCGCTGCAGTCACGAGCACATACTGTCGACTTGCCACTTCCGGTGGCTCCCATGATGCTAATTACCGTTTTAGAGAAGGACGGAAGAGGAAGAGGAGATCATACGCAATTCGTATTTCTTTTCCGCGAGAAGCCATGTCGATTCGGTCAACGAAGGTGAGAATGAGGGAAAGGATGACAGGGAGGACGATTGGATTCGGACGGAGACCAGGGGGGTATCCTTATATCCCCCACAAGAGCCTACACCATGCACCCCACTTCACATTGCTTCGTGACGCCGATCGGAGAGGCGCATGTTTGGTGGCCAACGACGAGACGCGAAAACACCTGTTCGGCGTTTCGCTGATCGGCTATTAGACGGGCCACGATGAATCCTGCTGCTGGGCATGTACGGCGATTTCGCGGAGCCACAACGGGAGACACCGTGCTCTAGACCGGTGGAGTCCAACATGAGGCACACAGCATCCTTGCAAGTTCCAACGTCCAACAATACACCAATCGAATAGCGCCAAGGGAATATCACGAGCCAGCTCGCACATAATACATAACGCGGCTATGCGCATCACTCCTCCTTCACCTGCAGCAGCTCCTCGATCCTGCGTAATTCAGTCTGATAGTCGGACCCAAGCTTGGCTGCCTGACTCTGCGCCTTTTCTAGCTCGGCTTCTACTTTGTGCATCTCATCCTGGAGTTCTCTTCGTGTCTCTTCATCCTGGCTTCGCTCGGCGTCAGCGATCTCTTCCCTGAGAGCTTCTAGCTCTTTCATATGCCGTGCAGAGAGTTCCGACATCTCCTTATCGAGCTGCTTGTACGCGGCCGTCTGGGTGATGTCCATGCCCTCTCCCAGCTCGCGCTGAATCTGGAGAATAACAGGCTCCTTGTCGATCAAGTGCTGAATGATTTGGTGAGCGGACGCCTTGGAGCCATGATGGCGCAGTATTTGTGCTCGCTTATCAAGGATTGGCTTAAAGAAGATATCCTTGGTGGCAAGTTCACGCTCGCGGGCATTTCCATCCTCCGCAGTGACTGTGCCCCACATATTAGTGACGATGATCACGTTGGGGTAAGCTTCTTCGCCGCAGAGTTCCTGGAACATTCTAAAATCACGCCGAGCTGAACCCCCGACCCTCAAGTCGGAGATTCTCTGCATGTAGATGACACCGGCAAGGCGTGCCCCTTGCTTGTTGCTGTGGAAGACGATGTTAGCCGGCGGGGGCTAGGACTGGATGCGAGCGTACGTAGTGACCAGGTAAGCAGCAATGAGCTTCAAGACGTCTGTGTCTGTCAGGGTCGTGTCGTCGAATCCGGGGGTGTCGATCAAGACGACCTGTTGACGACCGACGTAAAATGGCGTCGACGTCTGAACTTCGTTTGTGCAACTCTCCAAGCCTGCACCTTCTCGGAGGCTAGACCCCGACGCCAAGTTGATGAACTAAGAGACATGAGGACGCTGCTCATCGGAATCAAGCGAGGGACGAACGGTCGTCTTTCCACTACCAGTAGATCCCATGACCCTGATGTGACCGATAAGCTGACGGCGGGGGCCGCGAGGACAAGGACCTACGGGATGTAGAGGGTTTCGCGTAGTGGGGTTGTAACGATGGGGGAGATTGGAGGCTTTGGCTCCTCGTCGGCAAACTTGTCGAGCTGCTTGCGTCTGGTGCATGCCAAGATTTGGCCCATCGTTGGTGAGTTGTGAGGGATGGATGTGAAGGCTGGCCAACGAGATATCCAGGACGGAACTGACGTTTCATAATGCACGTGTGGGCAATGTTGTATCACATCGGGTCACGCGAAGGATTCGCCTTGAGGTGAAGGGCAGCGAAGCGATGCGGTTTCCATTGTTCTGGTGCTGTTGGGCTGTGGTGCAGTAATTCAACCTCGTTGGCGGCAAACACGCGTTTGCGCCGTGGATGGCCAATTGTCAGCCTGGGAGTTGCATTTCCTGGGGAACGGCACGAGTTGTTCGAGAAAAAAAGAAGGCCAGGGCTCGCTAGAAAGAGAAGCTGGTTTGCTGATAAGAGCACAGAAAGTTCCAAGTTCCAACGTCGTCTCCGGTGATAGCGAGATGGATCATCCACCCACCGACGCGAGGACGGTCGGTGTCGACGAGGATGCCGTGTGATCAACGCCCGAAAAAAAAAAAGTGGCCTGATCTTACAACTCGGTTTAAAATCAGCTCGGGTCCCGAACCACGCTGTTTTCTTCTTGCTCGTCATGGATCTTGTCCTCCGCCTGGCAGACGAGTACCTCCTCGACACCGTCTGGGCCCGTCTCGTACCGCTCAACGGCCCGCTCGCCGGGTCCTTTCTCGCCACCAATGCATCGACGGCAGTGCTTCAACCGCAGTCTGCGTGGTCGCGAGATTACATTCCTAGACAGATGCTCTCGCTAACTGTGGTCACTCTGGTCGGCATCCACCTCCTCTACTTCGTCTTTGCCGCTCTCTCTTTCCGGTTCATTTTCAACCATGACATGATGCGACATCCCCGGTTCCTCAAGAACCAAGTCAAGCTCGAGATCTTGGCCAGCCTCAAGGCGTTTCCCGGGATGACGCTGTTGACGATTCCTTGGTTCCAAGCCGAGGTCATGGGCTACTCCAGGTTGTATGACGACGTGTCCGAGTACGGATGGTTCTACCTCGTCTTCTCGGTTCCCTTGTACGCGTTCATGTCCTCGGCATTCGTCCGTGCTCACACGCATCCAGCTTCCTGGTGTTCACCGACTATCTCATCTATTGGGTCCACCGCGCGCTCCACCATCCCTCGCTTTACAAGACATTCCACAAGCCCCACCACAAGTGGCTGAGTACGTTGTCTCGGTTGTGTTGTTTTCCCGTCGGTTGACATGATCTCGTCTCAGTACCGACCCCTTTCGCATCGCATGCCTTCCATCCCGTGGACGGATACTTGCAGTCCGTGCCGTATCACGTCTTCATCTTCCTCTTCCCTCTCCACCGGCTGTTGTACTTGGGTCTCTTTGTGTTTGTCAACTTTTGGAGCATACTGGTATGACGTCCTCGCACACCTCCGACGTTTCATCTCACGTATTGGCACAGATCCATGACTCCGATATGATTACCGGTCATCCGCTCGAACACGTCATCAACGGACCCGCACATCACACGCTGCACCATCTCTACTTCACGGTTAATTACGGCCAGGTACCACAGCCCTTGGTGATATGCCGGCCCGCTAATCTCTTATCGACAGTACTTCACGTGGGCAGACCGCGCGGGTGGTTCGTATCGCCAGCCGGAATCCCACCTCGACCCGCTGCTGGAAGTTCCGAAGGAGAAGGTGCAGTGAGCATTGTTTCGGAGCACATCACCCATAGTATATCTACTCGGCATTAATGTGTTTATCAATATATCATGTCTGCCCCGACCCAGACGGTGCGGTCATCGGGTAGTGGCGTGGGAAGTTCCCGACCGTCGTCTCCTAGTTTGCTACTTCGACCATGTCTTTCTTTGGCACTGCGGCGCCGTCCACAGCACCCGCCGCTGCCACCGCCGACAAGGACATCGAGGTCCCAGAGCCTCCCTCCGACTCCATTTCCTCCCTTGCATTTTCCTCTGCCGCCGACTATCTCGCTGTAGGCAGCTGGGACAACAATGTAGAGCGCGTCTTCTTCATATCCCCGGTAGCTGACGCGTGCCGCAGGTCCGTCTCTACGAGGTCGGCGCAGGCGGTCAAACGCAGGGCAAGGCCATGTACGGCCACCAGGGACCCGTGCTCAGCGTCTGCTGGAACAAGGTGGGCTCCATGTCATGTCCACTCCTCGACGTCGTCTCAGTCGCCTCCAGGAGGGCAATAAAGTCATCTCGGGTGGTGCAGACAATGCAGCGCGCATGTTCGATATTACCAACGGTCAGACGACACAAGTCGCACAACACGATGCCCCAATAAAAGTCGTCAAGTGGATCGAGACACCCCAAGGCGGCATCCTCGCCACCGGCAGTTGGGACAAGACTCTCAAGGTCGGGGCACCTCGCTGCTGATCGCGACCTTTGCGTTCACACTTTCACCCTTGGCAGTACTGGGACCTACGTTCCTCCAGTCCTGTCGCCACAGTGCAATTACCGGAACGTTGCTACACCATGGACGTGCAGTACCCTCTTTTGGTGGTTGGCACCGCGGAGCGTCATATTCAAATATTCAATTTGACGAATCCATCCACACCCTACAAGGTCGGCGGTTCATGATGTCACACTGCAACTCCGCCCCGTTAATGTCGCCACATTCAGACCATAACATCGCCTTTGAAGTGGCAGACCCGTGTGGTGACCTGCTTCACCAACTCACCCAGTAGCGGCTTCGCGGTCGGTAGTATAGAAGGTCGTGTAGCCATACAGTGCGTCTTTCCCAGCCGCACTTTTTTCTCTCGTGGTTGATTTGTCGTGACGCAGGTATGTCGAGGACAAGGACAGCACGTGAGACACATTCACACTCGACAATGCGAGCCCTGACGTCCCCTTGCAGCAACAACTTTTCTTTCAAGTGTCACCGCAGAGATCAGACCCCCAACGCAAAAGATCAATCGTTGGTGTATGCTGTGAACGACATTACGTTCCACCCTGTCCATGGAACGTTCTCTACCTGCGGTACGCGTCACTCATCCACCTGCAACGTGTTTTCATTCACGTCCATGAATAGGCTCCGATGGAACCATCCACTTCTGGGACAAGGACGCGCGTACGCGACTAAAGAGTATGTCCCACTTGACTTTTTGGGACAGTGACCTTACCCTTTTACGCAGCATTTGAGGCCGCGCCTGGTCCGATCAGCGCTACTACCTTCAACCGCAACGGCACCATTTTTGCATATGCTATTTCTTACGACTGGTCAAAAGGACACAGCGGAATGACTCCGGCCCATCCGAACAAACTCATGTTGCACGCATGTAAAGAAGAGGAAGTGAAGAGGCGACCCAAAAAGTAGATGAAGAATAAGCCTAACCTACCACCAAGTTTGTACCTTCATACTTGCTCGGTCTCTTCATGTACGATAATACCATCTAACCGCCGATGCTTCGCGGCTCTGCTTCGTTCTACTCCACATAATACTCGGGCGTTCATCGTCATTTCCGTCGCTCAGATGGTACTAGATAGCTTTCATCACATGTATTTCTCGCGGTACCTACGGCGTCGAAATGAACCCCCGTAAGAGCGCGGGCAGCAACGACGGGATAGCTACATGGCGCGTCCAGAGTCGAACGTCTTCCCCCGTTCTGCGACGATCTCCGGAATGCAAGTTGTCGACGCGCAACGGAGCCTCGATCGTCTCGTCCAAGCGATTCGGCAAGACCGATGAGAATCCAGAAGCTCGGCGGTCGTTGAGTGGTTCAGATTACCTCGAGGTACCGCGCTCCTCGGCGACCCAGTGAAAGCAAGAGGGACCGAATCACCTCGGACACTCTGAAGTGCATGGGGCTCGTCGAATCTTCTGTCGAGCGTGAGAGGCGATAAGCCCCCGGGGCTCGCTGGTGACGTGAAAGCTATCGTACGTCCCCGACCCCCGCGCCGTCAGTTTCGGCGGTTATCTCGTCCTGTATAATCTGCATCACGGCAGACACTCGCCGTCCAAAGCAGTGCGACAATGTCTGGCACGCATATCAAGAAAACAGGCATCTGGATATTGGTAAAGGATGGAGGGCGAGTACAAATGACGGCAGGAAGCCCTCGTTTCGCGGGAGGTCCTCGACAATGTTGGTCTTGAAAAAAAACGGCGGTGCGATCGCGCACTTTGTCGAGCTGGTCCCGTACCGCGAATTTTCCCTCGCTAGACTTGCAACGCTTCCGAGGGTCAATTTACTCCCAGCCCCTCACAGCGAATTGTTGTCCGAGATTGAGAACAGGGCGGATATCACTGTTGGGGTTAGGAGCGGAGAGGACGAAAGTGGGAACGAGTCGGACCAGGTTTCAGAGCAGAGGATGCGACCTCGCCCTAAGTTACACAGTCAGCAGGAGTCAGCAAGTGAGACTGTACATTCAAATAGAAGCTCGACGCACTTGGCCAAGTGCCTGGCCCGCGAGTCCTGGCATTGTGCCACGTGGCAACTTCAATTGAGTAGTTCTCTCATCTCCTATTCTCCTATCCGCTCATCTCACAATGGTCAGTATTGTTGAACTGGTACAGCTGTGACTTATTGTACTCTGACAGACCATCGAACCAACCTTGCCCGCCGTTCCAACTCAGGCTTCAGATGCCAGCGCCATCCCTCCGGAAGGGTGGATAAACGACGAGGTCTTCCTGTGCAGAGATACACTCTGGGCTGACGATCCTGAAGATCTGACGGGCATGTTCACGGCCTCTACAATGCTAAGCCCATCTGGGCTCACGACTCCAACGTCCTCTTTATTTTCCAGGCCGAATCTGGACATCCTAGGAAGACATCCTGTTAATGGGGTAGCCAGCACAGTTGCTTCCATCGAAGCAAGTAGCTTAGACGTCATTCGGGAGGCGATAAACGAGTTTGGGGAGAAAATGGGAGGCTTACGGGGGTAGAGCTGTAAGCACTGCACTACAGTCAGCTCTAAACTTACGGCCACTCGCCTCAGTTCCCTGGCATTATCATGATTCGCGGTCGGATAACGGCAAGCGAAGCGAGCATGCGTGACTTGACCAATGCCAGCGAGCTCGGGACCATCACGAGTCGCAGCGAGGACGAGCGACTCGGACGCGACTCAACCTCCGCCCGGTGCATTGGCTCACAGCAACAGAGCATGCAAAGGCGCAATGTCATGTTCTCACCCTGACCTACTGTTCTTCCAGACGGCGCCTCTTTGCTGTGCATCACTAAAGTCTGCTCCCAATGTTGATACGCCGTGAGGGGCCACTGGCGGGGGCTCGGATTTTGCCAGTAACCTTTCGTGGAAGTCTGGCGAAGAAAAATTTGAGGAAATTCACAGGTGAGCCCGTCTCATCGACTGCTCGTTTTTTCAAGATCAAATTGTCGAGCACCTCCCGCGAAAGACGATGAAGAGAGGTTGTTTGATGGTACTGAGGCTCTCGTCATCATTCGTCACTTTACTCGTATCCAGGTACTTAATCTCTCGATATGCGTACTGGGGGTTCACGGAGACAAGTGAGACGGACAACATTAACAGATTACAGACGCATTAGAGTTAGACCCTCGATGCGAGTGACCGAAACAGCTCGTCTTGCTTCAATGTTTGACAGTTTTCGAATGACCAACTAGTTGGACATGCAAAATCAAACTTGGCGAACGAAGTGTTTCGGTATCCGCACATCTTGCTGACGCATTTCGTCCGACGTCTCCCCTCAGGCTCTTTCCTGCCCGCGGACAGTATCAGTTAGTCACCCGTCATTGCTCGTCATACCTTAGCCGGACGGACTGTTAAGGCCAAACAAACTGACGGACAGCTATCGGGAGCGGATGCTGTCGACTTGCGGCGAATGAAGACACTGGGTGAGACGAACACGACCTGCCCCCATGCACGCTCGAAAACGCAAGCCAAGGACAACTTGACATTAATAAATATTCAAGTTTCGTTGTTCAATTGGAGGCTGATCTTTAATTTGATATCAAGAAGGTATCAAATCCGTTGAGTCTTGCAGGCGGGTTGGCGTAATGGTAACGCGCTAGTTTCCGGCGCTAGAGATTCTGGGTTCGAGTCCCAGGCCTGTCGCTTTTTGTACAAAGGAGGCTTCGATTACACGCGTACAAGTACCAAGGCTACTCTTACACAACGACTTCTGTGCGAACCCTCCACAAATCCTTCACGTTATGCTTTTGCAAACACCGGAGTGTCGTAAGTTCCGTCAGGGTCTACGGCGCAATCAGTCCCGACAGTATGGATTTCACATTGGCTTACCTCGCCCTTCTTCGAGAATAAACTTCTTATCTACCGATGCGAGGTGCATGATGTAACTCGCCATCTCATGGGCCTCAGTCGTAACCGTTGCATTATGGAGTGCCCCGGCGCGAACAGCAGCCGCAGCTACATGATACCTCGAAACGTGGTTGCACAGCATCATCTTGACGGACATGGTCAGTAGAACCGCTAAAGCAAAAGGTAACGAAACGAACGTCAAATGGAGAAGTTGTGGTTCCTTCTTCTTGATACCTGTTCGCAGTCAGTACTCGTGAGGTCCAGACAGCGAACAGCGACAACTCACCCCTCGATCGATATCCTCTCAAGCTTCGGCCGGCCAAACAACAAACCTTTCAGCTCGACTGGATAGCTATGATAGTTGATGATGATGGGTCTATCCACCGTGAAAAGAGAGTCAAAGTCTTCATTGCTGAGCGCATGAGGGTGGCTCCCCGATGGACCGAGAATCATCAGGTCTGTCACATTCACGACGCGCACACGAAGGGCGGGAACCAATTTGCGGAGAAGAGCCGCGGCCGCAATCACTTCAAATGTGACTTCTGTACCAATACCGACGAGGACGCTAGGATATTTGTCAGGAGCATACGCATAATGCAAGGAGTTCTCGTACACGTCTGGGTTTACACCCTCCTCGACGCTCGCAAATTTCCAAACCGAGGCGCCGGCCACGCAATGCTAAAAGGGGATGAACTATATACCTGTGTAATACAACCAAAGACATACACGGTTTGCCTCTTCCGGCGTCAGCCATACGGTGGTTGGCTGCTTGCTGCCAACCATGAGGTTGACGTAGTTCTTGGCCCTCAAGCAATGAGCCACAGTAGAAAGGAAACAATTCGCGTCGGGCGGAAGATAAACCCGAGCGAGGATTGGTTTCAAATCAAGGAAGGCACCAATGAACGATGGATTTTGGTGCGAGAAACCATTGTGTTCCTGCCTGGCCCAGGTGGAAGTTTCTAGGAAGTTGACAGACCCCA
>JBBPUA010000330.1:0-20891 GCA_038094355.1 Afroboletus lepidellus | reverse complement strand
CTTTGTGGGACTCCCTCCCTACTGCCATGGGAATCCCACTGGCCTCTGTGGGACTCCCTCCCTACTGCCATGGGAATCCCACTGGCCTCTGTGGGACTCCCTCCCTACTGCTATGGGAATCCCACCCGCCTTTGTGGGACTCCCTCCCTACTGCCATGGGAATCCCACTGGCCTCCGTGGGACTCCCTCCCTATTGCTATGGGAATCCCACTGGCCTTTGTGGGACTCCCTTCCTACTGCTATGGGAATCCCACTGGCCTTTGTGGGACTCCCTCCCTACTGCTATGGGAATCCCACTGGCCTCTGTGGGACTCCCTTCCTACTGCTATGGGAATCCCACTGGCCTCCGTGGAACTCCCTCCCTACTGCTATGGGAATCCTACCCTTGCTAGGGAATCACATCACTGTGTGTGGGAATCCCTTGCCCTCATGGGACTTCCATACTAGTAATAGGGAAATCTCATTACACTGGGATCATCACTATAACTCATTTAAGCACTTTTCATATTTGTTTTTATTGTATATAGATACTAGATTAATTTCCAATTTAAACTAAAGTCCAATCAACCTTCTTGGCTTTATATTGGTACTTATTTGGATACAAAATTATATTGTTGATAATGATAATATGAATCAAAGAAAACCAAGGCATTTACAAAAGTCAATTGAATTACATAATATAATTCTAATGAAAAATGGGAATCCCACCAAAATATAAACCATTATTATATTAAGCAGATTCATTGTTGGAGTGTACTTTATAATGGGCCTATGGGAATCCCAATGATTTTTATGGGAATCCCTTCACTAGGCTAATATAACCAAAGGTTAACATTTGATGAAAGTCAGTCATTATACTGTACTAGTTCATGGTCAATGTGGGATTCCCATATTCATTATGGGAATCCCACTCATTATGTGACGGCTTAGATAATGACTCAAAATAGAAAAACTACCATATTCTGATGATTACAGTTGTACCATGGGCATCCCCCTGGAAAAAGGTACCATTAGCCTCAACTTTGCGTAGTAAAAGTAGTAGCTAATAGCACCCCAAAAAGGGTCGCCTGAAGTGCTTGATTCCCCCGAGGTAGATCAACACGAACAAGTTTGCAGTCTCAACCTCGAAATGCAGAAGGTTGCGACTGCAATTCGCGAGTTACCTGGCCTATCTCGTTTCTTGCTACCCCCGATTTTTTCCCATCTTCAACGTGCGGCTAATGGAGGACCTGTCGTCATCGTAAATGCTAGTCAGTATGGGTGCGATGCCCTTGTCGTCTTCAACAACCAGGACCCTGTGCATATTCCATTGTCAATCACTAAAAAATATGTTCAACACCTGTCTTCAACACTCCGTAACATGGCCGCACGTGTAAAGTCGATGAGCCTGACAAACCCCCTTGGCCAACTATTACGGGAACTCTGGGATGACGTTGTTCTCCCTGTTGTCAATTTCCTCCAAACGACATGTCCACTGCAATCCCGCATCTGGTGGTGTCCTACCGCCGAGTTCTGCGACCTGCCTTTGCATGCTGCCGGTCCGTATAGGAAAGGCCAACAGAATCTCGCCGCTCTTTATGTCTCCTCTTACATCTCCACTTTAAACGCCCTCATTTACGCCAGACGGCCTAGTTCAACGGAATCTACCAGTCGCATGAGGCGATTTATTGCCATCGGCCAAGCGAATGCCGGCGGGGAGAGTAAACTTGTCTCTGTGGGCTCCGAATTAGCCAACATCGGTCGATGCCTCGACGGTGCCACCATATTCACGCAAATCGAGGACGAAGAGTCGCGGATCTCGCGCGTGGAAAAGGAATTCAGCAACAACGAATGGGTACATCTTGCATGCCATGGTCTCGCAAACCGTAAAGAACCATTCAAGTCTGCATTTGCCCTTCGCGATGGACATCTCACAATTGAGCAGATTATCTGTTGCGATTTGCAAAACCCTGAGTTCGCGTACCTTTCCGCGTGTCATACGACTGCAGGAGACGAGGACAGCTCGGACGAGGTGATTCATCTCGCATCGGCGATGCAGTTTGTTGGGTTCCGTTCCGTTATTGGAACCATGTGGGCAGTGGACGACGGCGAGACAAACAAGATCACGTCATCCTTCTACACGCACATGATGGACGAGTCAGGAAATCTGGACCATACTCGCGCGGCATTTGCGCTCAACAAAACAATGAGGTCAATCAATGTACCGCTCGATCAGCGAGTTCTTTATATCCATATTGGTGCCTAACTAGCTGAATATGTATCTAGCTAGTAGGTAGCTAAGTCGATGCCACGGGCCTGAATGTTGGCCAAGTATATCCTTTCTTCGTCTAGAATAAGGAGACCGGACTCGGTGAAGATCATCTCAGCGGTCGTGCTATTCAAGAAGAATTTTCCGATCAGCGTGCCCTCGGAGTTCCAGACTTGCGTTCCGTCTCCACACCCTGAATATACATTGCCGTTTGTGTCGAGTTGGACGCCATCCGGAATCCCAGAATCGACATAAGCAAAGACGCGACGGTTTGTAAATGTCAGTGTCACTGGGTCAACGTCGAATTGGTAACTGTTACAGAGAGGGTAAGTGGTTCCATGATAATAAATTGAAATGTGTCCAAAGAAAACGCACATCGTAGCGGGAGACGTCTGGTCGTTCCCAAACAAGCCATTGACTACTCCCGTGTCGGACCTGAAGATCGGCTCGTAAAGATTACGTAGAGATATTGACTCTTGCTTACACGAATGCGGTTCTACCGTCTGTGGTAAATGCAATCCCGTTCGGATGTACGAATTGGTCTGCAACAACTCGGACTTGACCAGTCGATGGATTGAAGCGGTAGACCTGGGAGGGCAACATTGGTTCGGGACGGAATCCGTTCATCCACCCGTAGCTACATGAGTTCGTCAGCTCAGCTCGCCCCCATGGTCGGGAGAACATACGTGGGGTCTGTGAAGAACATGATATCAGTGCCAGGCAGCACCTTAATGTCGTTGAGAGAGTTGAACTGTCTGCCGTAGAAATTATCCAACAGGACAGTGGTATTGAATGGCGGGTTGGGGTTCACGAGGACAATCGAGGGAGGTAAAAGGGCACGTCCCGACGTGATAAATAAAAGATCCCCCTTGTATGGGCCAGTGCCACCATTCACCATCTGTACGGTGTCGGAAAGGTTCAACTGGATAACTTTCAGCGATTCGATTTTATGTATATACTAGCAAACCTGCTCACAGTCTGGATCTGTATGTTCACATCCCCCGCAGTAGCAGTAAGCGCATCATCAACTTCTGTCATGTTGAGCATTGAGACGACGCTATTGTTGTACCAGCCATTATATCCAAGAGGGCCGCCGTCGTTGCTAGAGAAGAAAACGACGTTGAGGTCAGGCACATAGATTGGTGCTTCGTGAGCAAAAGCAAAGCCAGGGTTCGACACGACAAGTCGTATAGTTGCGTTCGGTCCTGTTATGTCGAGGAAGGAAGGATCAAAGACCTGGATGAATGGCGGGGTAGTGTTCGTGGGATTGAAACCCACGAAAGTGTTGTTCCGCCACTGAGCATAGTCTGCACCCACAACATTATATTCGAGTGGGTCAATGTACTGATGCCGTTAACAATCGCAGTTTACGAGTCTCAGTAAAAACATACCATAGCACCAGGGGGCAAGGTGAGATCCGGAAGGTTACTGGTCCTCGTTGATGAGGCTACAGCCATGGCTATTCCCAGAGCAGCAAAAGTCAATACAGCCATCATCAGATATCGTTTGGTAGAGTAGTTCCTGTGGTGAAATGGCACTGTCCCTGCACACACAAGGCTGGCGCAAAGCTCGTTCAGGTGCAGACCCACCTCCTGAGACACCCTGTTTTTATGTCGCATTATCTCCGGAATCGGGCAGCCGCCCGCGCACATCAAGTGCCCGCTTGGAGCCATATGATCATCACGAGGTTAGACGGATCACTAAGAAGCAGCACGGCTCAAACAATTTTCACAAAGAAATAATTGGTAGAACACCGCAGAATTCTTACCTTCATCTCAAATATCTTTCAAGTACATTGGGGAATGGATTTGGGGATGGATATCAATCATACACGGTCGTTTGGCCTAGAAATCATCCCAAAATGGAGCGAATCTCATTGCCGTAGCGGATCAACGCAAGACGAGCAAGTGGAACCTGTTCCCACCAGCTCCCAGGCTGGACTAAGCGACCGAGCTCATCCAATGAACATTCGAGATATGTTGGGCCAGGAGGGTCGAAGACTCCACGAACACCGTGCGTCCAAGGTAGCCTAACCTACAACAAAGACCAGACACTTTGCGTGAATCCTGGTGTTCCAAATCACAGGGAATCGCCAGAGAGCCTTTTGATATAGAAGAGCCCCGGGCATCTCGGTGTCGCCTTGACACTGAGTTGGAGCCTGGGCACGAGAGACTAAGTGCCTTGCTAAAATAAGTTTCATCATAGTTATTGCTCGGGATATGTCTTCTCAATTGCAAGCCTGATAGTGGGGTCGTTCACGCAAATATGTTAGAAACTACATGGGTATGTTGGTGCAGTTAGCTGGCTCAGCGAATCTTCAAGTTGGGAACTTGAATGTTGGATCGTGGGAAGGATCCGGCCTGCTTCAAACTTCACGACCACGATGCAGCGACCACGATGACAATGATAAGTTGCCATTGTCATCTGACTATAATACCTTAATTTCAATTGTGCAATGTTTTTGGCACCTAGTCACCACCACTGCCATTGGATGATCATCACGGGTAATTAGAATAGTACCATCTAGCATCGGCAGTGCTGTGAGCCTCCCTTCACGAGAACCACAGCATCACTTTCATTCGTTCGACCTAGACAATGCAGATGGAGTACATGAAGTAAAATGTGTGAACTCCAGACACAAAACAAAAGTCACGAGCGTGACGGTGCAGGTGTTAGGTAAGTCGGTCATCCTGCGGGCTGTAAGGAATTATCAGATAAAAGTTGAAACATCCACATCACGATAGAAACTTACACAGTCCGCCCAGAGTGCCCACACATCATCATCTCTGAGGATTCTAAATGGATACTAACATGGATGACTTCTATGAGCAGGTTGATCGCGCCATCAAAGAGGACCCCTCGATTCAAAGCCGCCGTGCACAATATCCAAACGATTTTCCAGAGGAACATCACAACGCAGTTTGGTTTTTCATCATGGAGCATTTGTTTCGGCAATTACAGGAAAGCAACAACGACTTGTTTCAGCAATGGGCCCACATGAGCACCATTACCCTCGCTTAATTGCTCTATGATCAACAATGGGAGATCCTGCAGGACTGTTGGAATTCTGGCTCTTATGAAAGCATATTAAAACTGTCACTCGGTAAGTAGTTTCGTCTGCTCATTAAATATTGTCTCCTAACTACTGCTGGAAATCCTCTACCCAAAGCTATCATCCATAGTGCCCAATAAAATCCAGGAGCAGTCTGACCCGGAGGTCCAGCTAGGTAAATTTCAATGTTTGAGAGCATGGTTGTATCCTATTATACAGCTATCGAGCAGGCATGGAACATGCCCTATCAGGGTGACTATCATAAAGCTCTGTTATACAACCTCAACAACAAGGTACAACCCGAACCATATATGAATATCTGCCCATTAGTCCAGAGCTCCGGGACCTGGAAGTCGCGAATGGTTGATGAACAAGCAAGACTAGTCTACACCCTCCCTATCAACATTCAGAGCAAGAAAGGAATATGTATGTTTCAGTCTTATGTGACCTCCCATCTAGCTCACTCCTGTTTAGATGCTGCATATCCACTGACAGACGAACCATTGTACGATTATCTTGTGAATGTTGGCATGGATAAAGAGTGCCAGATGCATTACTTGGTGTTTTTTTTCAGATGGGATATCGGCACAACTTATACTTGAAAGTGGTGAATTCGTGCCGTGTACATCAGGTCAGTTTCGACAAAGGGTTAGACATATGAGCCGTACTTTTCAGGTGTATGAGAGACCTGTCAGTGACAAAGAGCGGAAAGCTCTGCGAAAGGAGGCGGTGTCGGCGCTGGCTCTTCTAGGCAACACCTTGGACCAGCATTTCAAGAGCACCAATAAGATCAAGATCATGGTTTATATCGACGAAGGACATGAATTAAAAGAGGTCCATGTGTTCAAGGGCCAAAAACGTACACAGCTCAGCATACTCTGCTCAGTGCTCGCAGACTTTCGCAACCAAGGCTGTTGCCTCTTGCTTTCTACACAGCCTTCCCTTGGGGTCTTGGGATCTCCTGCTAATACTGATTCTTCTGAGCATACTGAGCAACAAGATCGGTTATTGGCCTCGGCCACTGAGACTCCTTTTGATTGCGCACCTAATATCACCCTTGTGCCTGCTGTCCTTCACATGGAAGATGTCTCCAACATTGAGTATTTAGCGAAGTGGGGCCGCCCACTGTGAGTTTTTCCTCACCCGAAATCTTCGTCCCTCACTCGTGCTAGTCGGTTGACCATGTTTGACAAGGCTAAAGAGACTGACCCAAGCTTTAGTCCTCAGAAGCTTATCAGGACTGCACAAATGAAGTTACTATGTCGGCATGACTTCTACAATGTCGTATATATGGGTGTATCACTGGCAGCGGCAATGGCGGTCCTGGATGTCCTCCTCACATTGGATTTTGAACCAACTCGCAAAATGTTACACAAGCAGTGGGCGACAGTACTAGAACACGAAACCAATATGGTGGCCAAGCATATGCGCATTGCTTATTCTATACCAGGACATCGCAAGTACATGAAATCAGGGTATCCCTCCGAGCCAATCCTTGCCGAAGCAGCTGCCCAGCAGCTACATAGCTTCCAGTCGCAACCCGGCCTGAGTGTTGGTCACCGAGGGTTCTCAGAGAGAACATGAATCGCTATTCGATAAATCTCGGTGAGCGTGTGGAAGTCCTCATGCGTTTGCTCCTCATGTAAGCATACATGGTGTGCTTGCGGAACACAGCAATACTTCATGGGCTCCCCTTGTGTTCGGTCAAGGGTGCAGCATCATCAAGCAATTATTTACCCCGAGACGAGCCCGCAAGATACTGGGCAGCCAGCCCCGTAACGTCATCTCGGATGTCACCTTTCGGGACACGTTCAAAGACTCTGTGGTGCGGTTCACGCACTTTGCAAAGGCAGGCGACGAGAGCATATTCACCACACAGGCACTCTTCGTTGCGTTTGCCAGGGGGATGGCGTTCATTTGCTGCGAGAACCGAGACCAAGTGGACCTCGTGATGCCTCTTTTACTGAACAAGTCCGGCGCTCTGCAACCATCCGCCATGTCTGCCATACTGGTTCAACTGAAGAGACGTGTTTGTGCGCATATGGCCCAGGGACGCCTGTATATTCTTTCAGTCAACAGGATATTGGCCTCTTCCCGGTTGTGGACGATGATTGTCGGCCTTGCTTCATTTTGATTGCCGACCTTCACCTTGAAGGGACAGGACAGTGATGCAGGCGAGGCGACGACTCTAGGAAGAGCAAGTTAGTTCCCGCCAGCCGGAGAGACAGCATCCGCGCGACACTCATCCCTGTTTCTTGACCGCCGTTTGGGGCTGTTCCGAGACTCTCTCTACAAGACACCATCGGGGATAATGGCACTCAATATCGCTGGCTCTTGTTCTCTTCTGACTTGCTCGACGAACACCCTCGGAATCCCGAATCACGTTCCCCCGTGATGAAGCTCAAGCCTGTTTGGAAATACGGTAAAGATTACTGAGAGTGAGGTTCTTCACAAGGCGAGCAAGTGAAGTATCGTGTTAAGAAGGATGACAGTCCCCCCTGGTCCATATCCTTCAAATCACAGATAGGAGTGCAAGTGCACGGTGTTATTATCAGGGCAAGCAGCAAGCACCAGCGTCGTTCAAGTGCAGTGGGTGTCTGATGGAAATCGTTGACCGAGGCGCAGCACCAGGATTTGAACGAATAGATCATCCGAGCGTATGATGATCCGACAGTGCCGTCTCCCATCGCGAGGTGTCGTACGCGCCGTCTTTTTTGGCCTCGACGATGACATCCAGCATCCGCTCACGACTTCGATGTTCTGAATCACACCCGCAGGACGTACGTCCCAGCAGGTCTGCCAAAAAAGACCGTCTCCGACCCGTTCATGTCCGTCTTGAGTCCCGAAAACGACCGGATCCGCAAGGACACCACAAGGAACGCAGGAAACGTTGAGAGACGCATCGACGGGCTCTCCTCGCATGTCGTGAACCCGTCTTGTCGCACTAGAGTCCTCGAGAGGAGCATGATCAAGCAAGGACTACTGGAAGTAGAGGCCCCGCCAACATGACCTGAGTGGATTGAGTACGAGTTGAACATACGAGCACAGCAGAGCGCGTAGCACACCACTCAACATCGAGTCGTGCAAGAAAGTCAAGAAAATACGCGCATATACTTGGCTTCCATGGCTTTGCGCACGACGTTGGACATCACAGTCCTCGTCTCCCAGGAATGAGATCTTGCCAAGTCTGACTCTGAGCGTCGCCCCTCGGTGACAAACAGATTTTAATCGGCCACGATGGTATACACTGCACCTAGAGTTGCCAAGAAACACTACGAAATGACACGGCGACGTGACTGTAAGAATTGCTGCAACCGTGATGCCAAAATTACGACTGGACGTTTGCCTTGAGCAGTTCCTTTTCTTTCTCAAACGCCTCAAAGTAAGGCTGCGATCTCATCAGGGAAACGTATTCAAATGCAAAGACGTGCTTACAGCCTTTTCTTCCTTGGACATGGACCTCCAACGCCTTCCAGCTGCAACCGCGGCCCGAACAGTGTAATTTGTCTCTAGATTTGTATCGCTGATGGCAGTCTGCCCTTCTGAGCTGTCACGGAACGCCATCGAGAACCTAGTACGCTGTGAGAGTAGGCCGCGACAGAAAGAACCGACACGCACGCGATAAAGGGGGACAGGGCCACGGGGACCTTGATGGTCGGATGGATCTTGTGTTTGCCCTGGGTTTTGCGAATAGCATTGAGTCGTTTCAAGTCGGCTTGGGACAACTTTCTGAAAAAGGCGTCTCTCTCTTGGTTGGCTTGTGCCTTTCTGGCCTCGCTCTCGTCGTAAAACGGCTGCACCACGGTCAGCCTCGAATCGGTGTTTCAAGAGGGTACACACCTGCTTTTCGGCCATGGAGTATCCCTTCCAGATGCCGCCTGCGCGTTTGGACAGCTGCTGGACCTCCCCAACCGTTTGGGGCTTGGGCTGCTGAGACTTGAGGAAGGAGGCGTAAAAGAGGAGATAGGGACTCGGTCCGCGCTTGGGGGGCTGGAGTTCCTTGGGGACTAGAGGGCGATGAGCGAGGCCAGACACGGTGCGGCGCGTGCGCACCCCTCTTTGGTTTGGGTTCCTCCTTTGGTTTCTTGGCGGTCGTCGCGCGTTTGGCCTTTTCCTTGGGCGCGCTGAGGAGCGGGGTGGTGAAGAGCGTGCGACGCGGCAGGGCGCGTGCCAGGACGGAGAACATGGCGAGAGGAGAGCGAGGGGCGTGTGACATGTCACGGGGCGCGTCATGAACCTGCCCGTCGCGCAGCTCGAGTCGCTCCGGTTCAAGGCGAACCAGATCCTCGAGTCGATCCAGACCCTCCACCGCACCGTCGACGCCGGCGGGCTCCAGCTCATGCCCGCCTGGCCCGACGTCCTCTCCAAGTACAACGTCCTCCTCTCCCAGACCCACAGCTTCTACGCGTCCCTCAGCCAGAACCAGACCTACGCCAACATCGCCCTCCACCCGGGCGTTGGGATGTCTGACCACCAGCTCGACAATGACCTTATTCCGCTGTTGCGCAACCAGCAGACGACCGACGTCCTGCGCATCGAGAATGCCACCGTGCGCAGGCTCGCCGAGTGTATGGTCACCCGCGGGGCGATCGCCACCAACAGCCTCGACGGCCCGCCCCCGGGTCTCAGGCAGCGCGTGACGCACGACGACGTCCTGCGCGAGTGCGCCGAGATACGCCAGGCCCACGACCACCGCGTCGAGCGTGCCGTCCGCGCCGTGCTCATGCTCAGGGACAAGTTTGACTGGAAACAGCGCGTCGAGGTCGAAGAGCCGGAGCCAGAGGAACTCGAGTGGGATCCCCGCGTGCGCCAGCAACATGCCCAGGAAGACATGGCGGACGTCGAGGGTCAGAGCAGCGACGAGGAGGAAGTCGTCGAGGGCGAGCTCGTAGGCGACGACGGTCAAACACCCGTGGGCACCCCTCAGTCCACCGACGTCGATATGGCCTCCGCAGAGGGCCAAAACTAACGGTAAGCGTCGCGCATATGCTATCGATCCTCCTAATAACACGGCGCGTCCTCTAGAAACGCGATGCACTGCGCCAACATGTCCTTTGCCCATTGCGTCCTCTCCCCTCCTTCAGCCAGGATGAGCAGCGCTAGATACACCGTATACCACGTCCTCTTTGTCTTGTGCCGCGGAAACACGATCAGCGTGCCGTCTTCCTCCCCGTCAAAGTACCCTTGGCTGATCGCCCTGCTCGGCCCCGGCGGCATGAACCACGTCTCCATCATCGGATCGCCCCACAACACATGCCCAAACGTCGGCAGTAGATACGCCACGTCCCCCTGCGACACGACGACGTCCTCGTCGTTCCCCGTCACCCAAACGAACCTCGGCATCTCCACGTCGTCGAACAAGAACGACCCGATCGCCCGAAACAGGGAGCGCCGCAGGGCCTGGACGTCGACTTTGGCGCATGCCTGGTCGAGGAGGTCCTCGAGCTGGAGCATGAACGTGTCTTGCCAGCTGTAGGGTATCATGTCGCCCCCGTACGCTGCCTCTTCCCCCGTCTGGCTCGCGAACATGGTCTCGAGCGATGGCGTTGGGGGCGCTTCGTCTCCTGGCGCACCGAACCAGTCGCGCGTGAGCCCGTGGAGCGCGCGGAGGTGCGTGCCCAAACGGAGCTCGATGCGCGCGAGTTGGGTGGGGGTGAGATGGGGGCGCATGGACGCGAGCGTTGGGAGCGGCCCACGATGGGGTGGACCGGGCGGACGGAGGAGGAGCCAGCCAAAGGGCCATTTGCCGGACGTGTCGTGCGCGATGGGTCGTGGGACGGGAACAGCAGTGTTGTCGAGGATCTGGTGGAGGAGGACGGCGAGAGCGGGGAGAGGGATCGGGGAGAGACTCGGTGGTGGGGAGACGAGGAGGACATAGGCTTTGTCGGACTCGGAGAGGGTAATGTAGTACAACTTGTAAGACGTCGTGTAACTGTACGCGTATGAGTGGATTGCAATCTGATGCGATGCACTGCACACCTGCTCACGATCTCGGACAGAGAGGCAACGTCGATTCCTTGGTTCCCATCGTGACCGTCGACGATGTCGCGAGCCTGTTCCAGGGTGACTTGCATGCTAAACGATGGTATGGAGGCGGTGATAAGATAATATGCCACTCTAGGCAAGCCCGAAATCTAGGTAGGTATGGTAGTCCGTGAGTCTATATCAATACACGTCCGTGTCCATCAAAAGTTGTCTCGTGTCCGAACGAAGGAAGACAAAAATGGTGTGGGCCCGCACTCACACCTCGCGCATGACCATGGTGCTCTCCCCCGACGCGACCGAGACGCCCGCCGCGTGTGCCGTGAAGAGCAGGTCGATGGTCGTGAGCGTCATTTGTCGCGAAGTGGACACTGGAGTGGAGTCCTCGCTCCCTGCGCTCTCGGCGTCGCTCTCCCCAGCCGCCGCCCGGCGCTTCTGACACCCCAGAACCCGATAAAGATAGGTCACCACCACGAGCAAGTTACACACAATCAGGCACGTCGCGACCTACAAGGTCCGTCACTTCCACCCAAGGGGAGAGCGCAAGGGGAGCGTACCTGGAAATCGGTCACGAACAGGGACCATCGTGAGAGTGCGGGGACGACGCGAAACGCAAGTCCGAGGGCGCATACGATGGAAACCATGGTCGTCGAGGAAAAGAGGAGGCGGAGGAGGCGGAGGTATCGCGGAGACACTGTCACACTGCGGAGGACGTACAGCGGAAAGACGACGGTGATGACGTCGGCGAACGAGCCCACTGCGACGGTCTGAGCAGGGCGACGCGGCCAGACGGAGCAGACGCACCTGCTAGCTCGCTGATGCTCATGCTGTGAAGACGATTGCAGCGCGCATAGGGCGTCGACGGCGTCGACGTGAACACGCGGTTGGCGTAGCCGCACACGAGGGCCTTTTGCACGATGATGCCCAGGCAACAGAAAAGAAAGAATGCGATGATCGCACGCCCATATGCATAGAGGCGTTCTTGGGCCGGTATGATGCGGAGTATGGAGTAAAGGATGCTGATACGCACTGCCCTATGGAGCTGGATTCAGACGACGCCGGGGGCGTGGCAGTGCGAGGACGCACCAGACAAGACACGAAAACGTAAACATGTAGATCCACATCGCGGTCATCGACGGTCGACCAGCGGCTGCGAGCGCGTCAGCTCAGAGAGGACGGCGAGAAGAGCGGTGCTCACCCAAGTCGATGAGGTAGACCCAGTTGCTCACCGAGTTGAGCATGCCGCAGACAAAGGCGATGGTCGCCCAGATGTCTTCCCAGCCCACGCGCTGCATGGTGATGCGTATCCACAGTCTAAAGGCGAACACGACCACGACCAGGCCGTCGAGCACGGCGCTCGCAACTGCACGAGGGTGAGCACTCGGACGCGTCGTCGGGGAAGGCATACCCATCGACACGGTGACAGGGTCGTACATCGTCCGTGGCGGCGAGCGAGGTGGGCTGGTATCAGAGGTGAAGTGAGCGCAGGAAGCATCCCCTGGAGTTTTGAAACATGATCGCGCCTTGTCAGACAGCTCACCCGAGATCGGATAGGCTGGCATTCCGAGCTGATCGGCTCATTCGGTGGCTCTTTCATTTTGCCGGTGGCGTACGTCGTCTCGAGAAAACCCTCATCGCCATGCTCGCGAACACTCGTTTTCAGTGACATTCTGACTGCGATACATGGCAGTTTATTGACTCGCTTCCAAGCTATACGTATTCTTTTCCAGCTAGACAAGCAGAATAAACACCGACGTCCCCTCGAGAGAGTGCATACGTACTTCAGCGTCCAGCTCCTTGCGTACCCTGTACTCCTCGTCCGCCTTGATGAGGAGGTGGTACTCGTCCAGGTCCTCGATGATAAACGGGTCCTTGTCGTTCATCGAGAGCAGAATTTGTTTCACCGCCGAGTCACTAACGCCATGGGGAGTGGCAATTGCAAGGATGCTTCTGGTACCCACCATGTGAAAAGGACGCCTTGAAAGTAGTTGGTTTGCGATCAGGGAGACGGGGGCGTGTGCGCACCTTTGATTGCTCTCATGTTGGTGTTTGGTCGAGTGTGAAGGCTGGTGCGAACCACCGCCCAAGTGGACATGCATGCTCTTGTCGACGTTTTCTCGCCGGTCCTTTGTCGCTACCACGCGCCGACGACTCGTGTAAGTCTGCGCTGCCCCGCACGGACCACGGATGCTAATGTTCGGACATGAATCGGCTCCTGGGCTCAAATTATCAAGGACACCAGCGTCTATCTCTCCCAGTGAGCTCTTCGGCCCCACATCCAGAGCCAAAGCCTGATTTCCTGCAGACATGTCCATCGTCGAACGATCCAAACAGCTCGCAGCCCACACTGCCGTCGACAAGCACATCCTCCCACATCACCAGGTACCGCAATGCTATCCCTGCCAGTCTGAGACGTACTCACGCACCCCTAAGATTATCGGCATAGGGTCAGGTATGCACCGACTCGGTCGGCCCGCCACGGATTGACACATGTCCAGGTTCCACCGTTCCCTACGTCGTCGAGCGCATCGTGCAGCAAGGCCCAGAACTGAACAAGGGCCGCGTCTTCATCCCAACCGGATTCCAGTCGAAAGAGCTCATCATCTCGGCCAAACTTACCCTCGGCGACGTGGACCAGTACCCGACGATCGACGTGACCATAGACGGCGCTGACGAGTCCGTCGTCTTCGTTACCCTCTCATGTCAGGCTGACACTGCCCTCCTAGGGTCGACCCTCAGCTCAATTGTATCAAGGGCGGCGGCGCGTGTCAGTTGCGCGAAAAGGTCCTCGCAGAGGCCGCCAAGACGTGCGTCCGTCGTCTTTTGCACCCACTCGTCTGGCTGACGTCCGCCGGAGGTTCATCGTCGTCGCCGATTACAGGAAAAACAGCGAGTACCTCTGCAAGAACGTACGTCTGCTCTGTTTAGACACTTTCTCCGCCGACGATCGCGTCTAGTTTGTTCAGGGCGTGCCGATCGAGGTCGTCCCTTTTGCGTACGCCGGGGTGCTGAACAGCCTACGCAATGTCCTCGGGTCGCCTAACGCGACTCTTCGTATGGCAAAGGCCAAGGCGGGACCCGTCGTCACCGACAATGGCAACTTTGTCATTGACGCGCCGTTTTCGAGGGAGTTGGTCAAGGATCCGTACTCGGTGTGTCGTGTTCGTCCTCCGCTTCCCACCTTGGCTGACCTAGAACGCGCTCATCTTGCGTCGGAGCAGCTATTGGTAAAGATAAAGTTGCTGACCGGCGTCGTCGAGGTGGGTTTGTTCTGCAACGTCGCCAAAGCGGCCTACTTTGGGAACCAGGTGCCGTCACATCTCCCTTGACGTGGATTTCTGGCATTGACGCTCTGACAGGACGGTAGCGTGACGGTAAAGAGGGCAGAGGGCGCCAAAGTGGTCGAGGAAAGTATAGCTGCTGCTTGAACGCGGTGGGCACTGATTTAGAGAACGATGATGGGATGTGTCTTTATAGAGTTCGTACTGATCGATGGTGTTGTACAGTTTCTGCCTAGCTGGTATTGACAAGCGCTGACCGGAACGCGTGCGATCAGACTCCGATCTCCTTTGACTGCCACAAGTCCGACTCTGCCTCACGTGCCTGAAATATATTGGTATCCCAACTTAGCAGCCTGCCCGGTAGGCTAGTGACGTCTTCACGACTTTGCCGGCCCATCGATATGTTACTTTGTTCATTCTTCTATTTTACTTCTGCGATACCTTGTTCATTCCCCCCGCATATAGTCCTCGATGTCGGACCGCACCCTCAGCTCGTTCTCGTCTTCTGGTAAGACAGCCAAGGTGAGCATCCTGTATACTATTGAACCTGCTCGAGCTCATACACGCACCCAGGCCACTCTTTCTCACATCTATTCTCTGCCACGTTATTCTTCTATCCTTCACGTCCTTTCACGTCCACCCGTATGGATTTTGAAAGTATTTATCCCCTCTTTCATGCGTGCGAACCAGAAGAATGACACATTTACCAGTTAAACAATTATGTTCGAGGGCGCATTCCCTAGCCGCCAAGTTCCGGAGAGGAGAAGGGGCCCATCATATCGATAATGCGATAGCGCTCGATCGCGAGGCGGTACAACTGTGTCCCTCTGGCCACCCCCTCCGACCGAGTTCTTTGAATTTTCTTGGGATCCATCTCTGGAATCGTTACGAGAAGCTCGGGGTACAGCGCGACCTCGACGAGGCCATTCTTATCGGCTACGAGCTGCTGCAACTTTGCCCACGGGGGCGTCCAGATCGACTCGTTGCGCTGGTCCCGCTGGCGAGTCGTCTCGCCATCCGGTACCAGAAACTCAAGCGGATGTCGGACCTCAACACGGCCGTCGCATTGACCAGAGAAGCATGCTCACTGTTTCCCGCTAGGCACCCTCTGCGAGCTCCGTGGATAGGCAACCTTGCATTTTACCTCTCACATCGGCACGACCAACTCGGAGCGCTGTCGGATCTTGACGACGCCATCTTCTTTGCCCAAGAGGTTTTGAGGCTGTTACCTTTGGACCACCAGGGGCGGTCCGGCGCTTTAATCAAACTCGCCAGCTACTTTTCCACCCGGTTCGAGCGGCTTGGTGAGAAGAAGGACGTCGACGAAGCTGTCCGTCTTGCCCAGGAGGCACTACTCCTTGAATCACCCTGCCTTCCTGATCGGCCGTTGAAGTTGTGGAACCTCGTAATTCATCTGCTCGCGCGGTACGTGCAGTTCAAGTCGGTCGAGGATCTCGAGCAGGCCATCATTTTCAACCAGGAGGCGCTGAATCTTATACCACTCGATCACCCGGACCGATCTACGTGGTCGAACACCCTCGCGAATTCTCTTTGCCTTCGGTATAAGCAGTTCGGAAAAGCGGACGACATCGAGGGGGCCATCGTTCTCGATCGACAGACGATAGCACTCCTGCCGCGAGATTACCCGAGGCGGGCCCTGTCCTTGAGCAACCTTGCGAATCATCTCTTGGTCAGATATAACAAACTCAAGGCGGTGCATGATCTCGACGAAGGCATTGCGGCTGGCCACGAAGCACTGACGCTGTTGCTACGTACACATCCTCAACGATCCAAATATCTAAGAACCCTCGCCTCTCTCCTCTCCAATCGATTTGCCCGGCTAGGTCGACCAGAGGACAAGGAAGCACTGTTCAGTGTGTACGTCGAGCTGGCCGTGGTCTCCGAGATGGGACCTTCATCTGACCTGTCCACCGCGAAAGACTGGGTCTGTGAGGCGGCGCGTTTCTCCCATCCTTCCATAGTCTTGGCCTACGAAACGTCTCTTCGAATGCTTGCCCGACATCTGACTACGTTGTCGTCATCTCCCCAACATATCGTTAGATGTTTTGCGTCCACGCTCGGAATCTGCGCGTTCACGGCCTGTCTTCGGTCCGGTTCTCCTGCAAAAGCAGTCGAACTTCTCGAACAAGGCCGAGGCATCTCTTGGGCTCTACTCTCCGGCCCGCGTGCACTCCTTGATGATGTCTCGAGGTCTGGCCCACCAGGAAAAAAGTTGGTGGAAAAGTTCATGCAGCTGACGGAGCTCATCTGCCAACTCCCCGAGTCACATAGCATAGATCGACACCATCGGGTATGCTTGCTCATTCTTGAGCTGGAAGGCGTCGTAAGTGATATCCGCAAACTACCCGCTCACTCGCGTTTCCTTTTGTCTCCACTCTTCCCCGATCTCCGACAGGTTGCTGACTGGGGACCCGTCGTCATTGTAAACGCATGCACGGATGGATGTGACGCGCTTATCTTATTACCATACCGAGATCCTGTTCACGTTCCATTGCAAACCACTCGAGAACGCGTTCTACGTCTATCATCAGATATTCAAGGCTTGGTCCAACGCGCGAGGTTGGAGAACGTGACTGGAGGGTTTATTGCTTGCTTGCGAGAACTCTGGAACCAGGTCGTTTTTCCCATTGCTCATGTCCTCCAACAGACGTGCCCGCCCCAATCCCGCGTTTGGTGGTGTCCAACTGCCGAGTTTTCTTGCCTTCCCTTGCATGCAGCTGGTCCGCACTGTGAGGACCAACTTAATTTCTCCGATGTCTACGTCTCGTCCTATACTCCCACGCTCGCGGCACTCATTCGTGCCCGGCGCCCCCGTCTGCCCAAGAATGTGATGCGACCCACGTACTTTGTCGCCATCGGTCGCGCGACCGCCGACCGAGACGAACGGCGCTCCGTCAGCGACGAACTGGACACCATCGCTCAGCACGTCGACGGTCTCACCACCCGCCTCGACGGCGCTGCATGCACCACAACCAACGTCTCGCAGGCGCTCCGCATCCACGACTGGGTCCACCTCGCGTGCCACGGCGACGGCGAACGCCCCCTCGCACCGGCCCTGGCGCTGCACGACGGGCGGCTGTCCATCGCGGAGATCGCGGCGCTCGATCTGGACCCGGCGTTTATGTTCCTGTCCGCGGGGTACGCCGCAGAGGATCTGGGCGAGGCGGTGCACCTCGCGTCGGCGATGCAGTGGGCGGGGTTCCGGTCCGTGGTTGGGAAGAGGGGCGTGGACGATGTCTGGACGGCGAGGATCGTGGCTGCGTTTTACGCGCGAGTCAGGGACGGGGCGGGGCGGTTGAACCATGGGTGCGCGGCGCGGGCGCTGCAGGAGGCGATGAGGGCGGTGGATGCGCCGTTGGTTCAGCGGGTGTTGTATGTGCATTATGGGGCCTAGGGTGCCTCGTTTATCTTCCAGTCGCTCCTTCTAGCTCGTCCGTGGCGAATCTGGATGCTCGATAGTTGTAATCGTATACGTCGTAATGCCAACAATGCTAGCGTTTCTCTGTCAATGGTGAGGTCTCTACAGCACTGTATCAACATTCCGGACACTCTGAGATGCTGGATCTAAAAGCCACACCTCATAGAATGGTGGGCCTTTTGCCAACCAATAAACAATACAACATTAGTCGCAGCACGATACTAGCAAACGGATATGAATACATATCAGGTCAGTGACAATCATTCACGTCCAAACACCAGACGGGCTCTTCCTTTACCTCCAGGAAATCTTTCAATTTCTTCACCACGTCTTCTAAGCGTTCCAACGGCGCGGGCTTCCAGTTGCTCCCAACAGCAAGGAAAAACTTCACATCTCCATCGCAAAAAAACCATTCGGAACTTCACGCCGTATTGGAGTACGTCGTTTTGGAGGTGGATGAGGACGTCAAAGGGATTGAGCTCGAGGATACCCGGGGGACAATCCAGTTTTCGTACGAGAAGCTCATCGATACGTTCGAACGAAACCGCGTAACTGTAATTCACGAGCGGGGGAAATGGGACTCTACGGTCATTGCTTGGAATCAGAACGCTGGGGAGCTGGAGCTCTTTGAAGGCTGGGGCAGGCTGCATGACCTCGGGACGCTGGGGTCAGGCATCTAACATCTGAAAAAAAAGGGGCAAGACGGGAGACTTACAGCATATGGGAGTTGTTTGAACGCCCGAGGGAGCTGTTTGAATTCCTCTTTCTTTGTTGAGCATGATGGACAGGACATGAACAACTGGGGCCAACTTCCAGGGGCAGCTCTGGTCAACTTCCGTCGAACAGTTGGTTGTATCTCTTACATAACTGTCAACAGGACCACAGGTGTAGTGAAATTGGTATGATTCATAATTCACGAGCGGCGGGAACGGCATCCTTGCGTAACGTTCATTCAGTGCTCCATAAGTATACGTTGGCTCGCAAGGGTGTCGAATGGATCGACCAGTTGATGTACAAATACACTATAATCAAAAAAGTAAAAACGACATTCACCTCGACCAGTAATAATTATCTGTATCCAGGCACCAGATAGGTTCTTCGTCCACCTCCAAGAAGTCCTTCAATTTCTTCACGACCACTTCCAGCCGGTCAGCGGGCACCGGTTGCCAATTGTTGCTGATAGCAATGAAGATCATGGAGTCTCCTCCGTTGCAGTAAACAGACTTGAACTCCACTTTGTAATTGAATACGTCGTATCGGAGGTAGTTGGTAAGATCAAAGGGATTGGCTTGAATCATGCGCGGGGAACAATGTAACTTGGTTTCGCAAAGCTCGTCCATTCGCTCGATCGAAAACGCGTAGCCGTAATGCAGCAGTGGCGGGAACGGGATTCTGCGGTCATTGCTAGGGATAAGAATGCTGGGGAGCTCTTTGAACGATGTAGCTTCTCGTAAGATCTTACGATTCTAGAAAGCCATTAACGCTCTAGACGTGTACACCGGAGACGAGACTCACGGCAGAACGAAGTTGTCTGAATGCACGAGGGAGCTGTTGAAATTCCTCTTTCTTCGTCGAAGGTGGCGGCATGACTTTAGTTTTGGTCAACTTCAACATGCCAGATACCTACACTTACATAAGCCTCTCTGCCAGGTGTGTCCACCTTGCTATTGGCTATTGGGCCACACGGCACGTCAAGAATCATTTAACCGACGCCTTTTGTTGCACTTTTTGGTCTACCATTGTTCGCTGTGGAGACGGTGGAACCCTCGAAGTCATGTATAAAACTGCAGAGCTTCCGGTGTTCAACTCCCACTCCGTTACAAACGCTGATTATGCCCAAGAACCGAACCAAGGATAATGATCTTCGTCTTCACATCGATGATCTTCAAGACATACTGGCCGCCATTGAGTTGGAAGGATCTGCAGATAATGAATCTGTTTGGTACGAATTCTGGGACACCATTCTGAATTATTGGATCAAGCGTCTATCAAATGGTCGCACAAGGTTGTCTCTTGCTCCACAGCGACAGCTCGTGAGGGAGATACTTTTGGAAAACATTGATGCGGACGCGGGTACGTCCATGTAGTGCAATTGTGGTCGGTTCCTTATGCTACTTAGATGCAGACTGGAGCTTCGAAGCTGCCCCTGGAGATACAAGCACAGACCTCAGCAACAACCTACCTAACATCCTAGAAAGGATTCATACGGCAAATGCTGGTGTTGATACTCAATATCGCATCCCAGATTTTACAGCCTTTGCGTTGCGACGTGATGGCATGTCACACCGCCGTCTAATCTGCATAGTTGAGATCAAGCCACCGCAGGAACCCACTCCTCGCTTCAAGATGCTGTCCACTGCTCCTCAAATCATCACACAGGCCAAATTTGCCTTCGATTCTTTTCCAAATCTTTATCACGTTTTCTCGATCTTGGCTTTTGGTGACACCTGGTCAATATATCGGCTCCCCCGTAACGAGCTGACTGAGCTGTACCTCGCGGAGGTAGAACAGCCAGGAGATAATGATGCATTTGATCCCGTGCGGGCATCTCGTAGGCGCAGAAACCCGAACATCGACAAATATCTTATCACCGACTTGGCCGATGTTCTTTCTGAAGACAAGTCGAACTACAGTACCGATTTCGAGGAAGCGATCAAACTGATTGTGGCCGATTTAAATGTAAGGCCAGATCCACTGGAACTTGAATGAAAATACTACGATGCATTCCAGTGAAACGTGTCTCCAGACTCTGGAAGCTCAAAGATTCTCGTGGCATCGCCAATAAAAGGAAGGGCGGATATGTTCTTCAACAGGGCATATATGCATTTCTTCCATCATGCATTTCGATATTATCTAACTCGAGAAAAATCGGAGAAGTAGATTAGATGG
>JBBPUA010000329.1:0-20966 GCA_038094355.1 Afroboletus lepidellus | reverse complement strand
ATGCGAACTACGGGAGAAAACGGATGAGAGCACGTTTTATTGTTGAACGCAGGGTCAGATGGTTACATTATACGCAGGGTTAGGTCGAAACGAAAGACTTGCACGCATGCCGTGACCATAGGCGCGGTTGGTTTCCGAAATCGACCTACCGAAAGTGTAGGTATATGCGCCGGACGAGAAGTAGTGAGCATGGTGATCCTTGCGGCGATCTCGAAACCTCTCCGACAACGCGAGCCATGCCGGCTTCAATTTTCGGAAGAGAATAGTGGGGTGGAGGTGGTTGTCGCACGGGCATGGAGGGTCACGCGGGCGATGAGGATGCAGTTTCCGAATCATCCAGAGTGCCCCACGAGTCCACAGACGTTCCATTTTAGGTGTCTGTTGTGTGACCTTACGCTGCGGTCACGTGTCACGCAAGCCAGGAGCCGCCTTCATCCCCGACGCTGACCACCACAGCACCTTCACTCCCTACCTTCACTCCCGCTTGCCGACAATCCTCCCAAAGTCAGTACCACCCAAGCCAGCAGCCACTCACAATGAGGTCGAAATTCAAGGATGAGCACCCATTCGGTATGCACGCTCCTGCCTCGTGTCCATTCTACTCACTGGCGACTCGCAGAGAAGCGCAAGCAGGAGGCAGAACGCATCAGACAGAAATATCCCGACCGTATTCCAGTCAGTAACTAGTCATCGTACATGGTGCATCAACCTCAACGCTCGAAACATCATGATAGGTTATCTGCGAGAAGGCAGATCGGACGGATATCCCGACGATTGACAAAAAGAAATATCTCGTGCCCTCGGTAGGCGCTTTTGCTGCACACGACGACCGTCTGATTATTGTCAATTAGGATCTGACTGTTGGTCAATTCGTCTATGTCATCCGGAAGCGCATCAAGCTCGCGCCCGAGAAAGCCATTTTTATCTTCGTCGATGAGGTCCTTCCGCCAACTGCCGCCCTCATGAGCGCCATATACGAAGAGCACAAGTTCGTTTCTACATTGATCTCATCCAGCGAATCTGATTGCCATGTTCTACAGGGACGAGGATAACTTCCTCTACGTTAGCTATTCGGGCGAGAATACGTTCGGAGAGGAGATGCAGGTTGTATATGGATAATATCTTACGGTTATGACAATACATGCTTGTAATTCACGATGCGATATTCTTTGTACACCTCTGATCGTGGCCATATCGAGCATAACAAGGTCCCGTCTATTATAAAGGTCTAGCAGAGCAACTCAATGATCGGTAGCGTGGCCGAGTTGGTCTAAGGCGTTGGATTTAAGTAATTTGAATCCCAATGGGCGCAAGTCCGCGCGAGTTCGAACCTCGCCGCTACCATTATTTTCTTTTTCGTGGCAATTTGCCCAGGATGATTTCACTACATTACAATTGGTATCAGGGATGTACGAGATGAGGATGTTTATCTCTTGCTTGAACACCCCGACTTCTTGACGACGATAAGAGACTTCCCTGCACGCGCAACTTCTCAAAAAAGCTATCGCCAATGGTCAATAGGCACCACATCCACAGGGTCAAGGGTCACTCACGCCTTCGATGTTATCTGTCCCTCCGGGACGTTGTCGCACCCTAATCGATCCGGAAATTGATTCAGTATGAGAAGTGTGCTGGTGACATCACCGCTTACCTGCGGGTCGGGACGAACTGATCCGTCTCCTCGTCAGAGAAGATGGTCCCGATACTATCCGATCCTCCAGGACGGGTACGAACACGCCTAGCAAAAGATCCGAGTCAGATGCGGACGTTCTGGGATACGACAGGTCGGGCATGCTGACCGTGTCGGCTTGAACGCCCCAGATGCCTACGGTTATGATCATTTCAACCACGTCCGAGACGGAAGTGAGACGCTCACCTCCGTAGCATCGTCGGACTGGTTGGTAGATGGAGGCGGGGGCGCGGTGGACAGGGCGTCGTCGGGGGACTGTTCTTCAAATAGTTGTTGAACGCTGGTGCCCGTACGTTGGGCGGCCGGCGTGGGCGAGGCAGGCTCTAGAACGAGACCTGAAGCGCACCCAAAGACAGATGCACCCTGTGCGTACCCTGCATCGCGGTCTCCTCCGAGCCGCCGTTCTCGACCATCTTCCCAAACTGTGCGTACCCTAAAGAAAGCAAACAGGCGATCAGCCGCGCGAAGAGAGCGTTTCGGGGCGTACGTGGCATCTTTTGGATGTTGGTGAATCCCGGATCGACGGTGACGCCGGCGTATCTGACGATCAACCGAGGGTGCTGAACACTCCTTTGCCTGACGCGGGTTCGCCAGCCGAGCCACTTACTTGAGGAACTCTACGAGCTTGCGCTTGGTGAAGACGATCTTGGTGTCGTCCCAGTCTAGCATGCCTGCGACGCGATAGAGATCGCGTGAAGGAGCGCTGCGAGGAAGGCGGTAGATACGCACCGAGGTGCATCGGCCAGTCCTTTTCTTTGGACATGTCGACGGCCTGGGAGGGGGTAAATCTGGGATCGGAGTGGGGTCGATGTGTGCATGGAAATCAACCCGCGTGGACCTACGTGGAAGACATCGATGTGGGGGTATGTGCGGATTAGAGTTGGTAACGTTGACGCGTTGACGGGGTGGCAACCTCAGCGCGGCGCAAAAACCATTCCGCCGTCTGCGTAGTCAAAAACGGTAATCGAGGTCCCTGACGCGGCCTGACCTCAGGCTGACAATATTAATATCCAGTACGCTCTCTTTCAATATTTGCTGGTACGAAAGCCACAGAGCTCGAGATCGGGCGAACCGTCTTGGCAATTGGCACGGGGATAATCCCTTCACTAGAGATAAGCTCAGTCTTGCCCTTCTGAGACAATCATGACGGTTGGTGGGCGACATAATGTACATTTCCTAGATGAACGGCCCAGCCGACGGTTTACATAAATACGGGAATGGGATAGAGAACTGGAGAGCAGAACACCAACGTTTCAACAAGAAAGAAAACAAGAGGAGAGCTTTGGCGTATATACCAGAAAGCGAGTACAGAATAGCGTGATGAGCGATGGAAGCATGTCTTCCGTACGTATTGCAA
The DNA here is from genome assembly GCA_038094355.1 of Afroboletus lepidellus. Taxonomy (NCBI): domain Eukaryota; kingdom Fungi; phylum Basidiomycota; class Agaricomycetes; order Boletales; family Boletaceae; genus Afroboletus; species Afroboletus lepidellus. The sequence continues at coordinate 17,919 of JBBPUA010000329.1, read as the reverse complement.
TGCGATAAATTTTAATTCCGCGGGAGAGTGATGAGATTCGAATGAAAAGTAGCATGTGTTTTGTTATGATCGAAATGCATGGGGGAATGGGAAGAATGGCTGAAAATGTGTGATTAAGGGCATAGAAACAGCGACGGTGGAAGGGCAGAAAACATGATTTTAGTGCAGAACACCCCCTTCCCTTGAAATACGAAAGTCATCGGTTTCGAAAGACAACGCATCAAAGTGAAGTGAGTCGAGCTTCATCTCAAAGCTGAAATCACTGAGACGACGCAAGTCGTCACTTTGGCGGGTGTGAAAGGCTTGATGATACCGTGACGCGAGCTTTCGTTCCGGGGTGTCAAGGTCAACGAATTGTGCATCCACAAATATACCTTCTTCCTTGGAAACATCCAAACCATCGTGGGACGGTGTGGAAATGGAAAGCTTGGAGCTGTTACTAGCGGATAAGAAAGGTGCCGTCGCCGTGGTGGGTGACGGCGGTGCGCCATCGGGCGGCGACGAAAAAGAGAAGAGTCGATGGAGTTCTCTAACAGAAAACTTTGTATGAACGCTCCTCTTCGTGGAAGGAATCGGGGTTACTGGTCTATTCGATGCGTCGTTGGTCATAAGAGCACTTGCGGCCTCGTTGACAGATGGTTTCGTCTTGGTGTACCCAAGATAGGTGAGCGACGACGGATTCGCGGTTGCGAGGGTGTGGTATGTTTCAGTAGTAGGTGCCGAGGACGGTACGCGATCAGTGGACACCGATTCAGGCGGTGAAAGCTTCATGGGCTGGAAGAGCTGTGCAAGCGACAGCGAACTGGCCAGCGACAGAGATCCCTTCTTGGGTGAGGGGAAAGGAGGGCGATCCTCCGACTTGTCCTGTTGCGGACGGACCAGCGGTTGTACCCCTTTGAAGATCCCGGGTGCGCCCTCAGGCGAGCCCCAGAGATCTTTCACATGGGGCCTTTGCGACGTCTTGCCGACGTTCTTGATCGACTGAAGGGCCTTGGTCGCTCGCGCTCTGAGCGTCTGGGAACGTTTTGCCTTGGCGTTCTCCTCTAGGTCGCAGATCACTCCTCTGGCGCGTTTCACCTTGACCACCTCGACAACGTCTGAATCCTCCTGCGCATCCTTCTGTCCTATCCGAGATGATTTAGTTTCGACGATCTTGATGGCCTCGGGATGCTGTTTCTTCTCGAGCTTCTTCGACACGGAGGCTCTCGATCTCGGCCGGTAAACGGAAGTACGACGCGTCATTTGGACGGGCGCATGGTTCCCAGATGGGTGGAAGAGGAAGGGATCGTCCATAAAGCGAACGTCGGGGCTGGAAAGGAAGTCGCCGCCGTTTTCAGGCTGCTTGTCGGCATCGAAGCAGCACCATGGTGGGTTGTCTTCTTGTTCTTCCTCTGGGGGAATCACGAAAACGTGCGGCATCCGAAAACTGGATGGCGGGGCCGATGGTCTCGTTGATTGGGACGTAGAGGTGTTCGGGTCCGTGGCAAGTGGATCCATAACGCGCGCAACAGAGCGGCGAGGAAGATATCTGGAAATAAAGAACGACTGGAAGTTACAGAACTTGAGGATATGATCAGGAACTGGTCAGAGCAAGGTCACACTTACCGAAACGAACGACCGAACAACCCACCGCAACGATGAGAAAGGAGAGCCAGCCGCTAGTTCAACCGTGACTGATGTACTTTCCTTGTATGGACATCGATCATTAGATCACGCACGTGATCCGCGATGGCAGCACAGCAAGTGCTCGCTCAGCGCGCTCCAAGTTGCAACTATGACGAGGGACATGCAGATCACTTTTCTAGGTACGTCTAGCGGAGGAGGACCTTCGCACTCGCGCAACTGTTCGAGCCTAGGTATGTCAAACCATTCTGTCGTGTGCTCGTCACATCTCTGCTCACAGGGGTATTCCAGTCGCGAACGTCGTCGGAGACGGCTCACTGTGGAGTGCGCAGCATTCAGATATTTCGTGCAGATGATTTATCTTCCTTGCAGTGGTGGATTGTGCAGAGGGCACTACCCGTCAGTTCCACTTCCAACCTCGCGGCGCCGGCCAAGAGACCCTCCGAGCACCAAGAGTCTCTAAACTCTTCGTGACACACATGCACGGTAAGCATCGTCATTATCCTCGCCGCGTGGCTCATGCGTGGTGCAGCTGATCACGTCATGGGCGTCGTACCCTTTTTGCGTCATATCCTCTTCCCGCCGAGCGTCGTGAATGGCTCGGAGGCAGCCCCCTCCGCGAAACCCGTATGTGGCATATTCATCTTTACTGAGGTTCATACGGTTCACTCTTTTATTGAGCCACCGCGCATCGAGATCTATGGCCCTGCCGGCTTGCGCACCTTTGTCCGTTCTATCCTCACGATGACCTTGACCAGGACTGCAGACACGTATGCGGTGCATGAGCTCCTTACGCCTCAATGTCCACGAACATCATGCGACACAGCATCCCTTCATTCGAGTGAATGTCCAGGTTTGGATTTTCTGTGCGACGAACAAGGCCTCTGGAAAGCGTTCGTCGTAGCGCGTGGACGTCCTGGAGAGCTCATAGTCGATGCAGGGCCTATATCACACCGAGGTTTGTCACCATCCTAAATGTTGATTCCCGTCACGGTTATATGGTGTTGAATTCTAGATCCATGTATTGGGTACATCATCAGAGAACCACACAACCCTAACCGAAAGCTCGCGATTCTTGGGGATACTTATGACGCCGCGGCCATCGAACCTCTGTTGTCATCTCCTCCACCCTCACTCCTGATACATGAAGCCACTGATGCGTACATACCTACCACCGTGGATGCTCAGGCACGTAGAAGAGACAAAGACGTCCGAGAAAAGGTATTGGCAAGAGGTCACTCGACGCCGGTAATGGCGGGGGAGTTTGCAAAGCGGGTGTGCGCTGAGCGACTGGTACTAAATCATATCGGGAGCCGGTGAGGCTTCAAGTTTCGCCCGCCGGATAGATCTGACTGGGGTGTTTACGACAGATTTCCAGCGCCGAAGCAACTAAAGAACGACGCCCGCGTCGCTGTGATCGATGAGATTTCTCGACAAGCAAGTGAGGCATGGGGTATGGGGCGTGCCCAAGTTGCGTTTGATTTCATGAAAATAAGGATACCGGCGCCTTCAGTCGCGGGGGACAACACTAGCGAGCCAAGTGAGGTTGAAAATGGGAGGCAAGATGAGGCTAGGCAGTGCCGAGGGAGGGGAAGACGAGGGCGGGGGTGGCGTATGCGGGGTAACCATGGCGGGGAGCTGAGAAGGGAAAAGAAGGAGGCATAGTACTAATTGAAATGTAGAGTTTTGGTGAATGCGCTGGGTGTGTGAAAAAGAAGGCTGCCGGCTGCGATAAGATGCTGGGCGAGGCAAACACGAGGCGCGCTGAGGCGGTGCACGGGCAGGCGAGGCTCGACGAGGCCAGGACGACGGCGAGGGAGTTGGAGGAGGGTGGGAGTATTTGTACATCTTTGCGAGCCAGGTCACAGGACCATACGCCTACCGTCAAGCCAGTGCGCTCGCCAGGGTCTTGTCCTGCCTCGTGCATCTCTCTCCCAGCCCGCTTGCCATTCCTCCCCCTGCTCGTATCCCTGCTCGGCCTGTTTCCTTCTGCCTCTCCCCGCCCCATCGCCGTGCTGATCCACCCCAAGCAACGCCATCTCCCCCGCCCCCCAGATGGCCTCCAACGCCCCAATAAACGGCGTCAAACTGTCACGTGAGTATTTTTCGTCCCCGCTGTCCTCCCTCTCCTCCTCGACGCCCGGCCGTCCATATATGGTCTGCCCGCCCTCTTTTTCCCTCCTCTGGTTTTCTTCCTCCCTCGTCTTGCACCCCCCCGTCACCCATCAATGGAATCGGATCCTTACCTCCTCGTAAATCAAATAGCCATCGACGACCCCCACAGGATCGTCAAAGTCGTCGCCTCAGACGGAAGGTCCGGCGAGCAACGCGAGCTCGCCTACACAAACTGTAAAGTCATCGGAAACGGCTCCTTTGGCGTCGTATTCCAGGCAAAACTACTCCCAGACTCGTCCAAGGACACCGAGGAAATCGCCATCAAGAAAGTCCTCCAGGACAAGCGCTTCAAGGTGCCTCTCTCGTTTCATCCCCTCCTGTTTTTTTCCGCTTTTTTTCCACCCTACCTCCCTCGATGCATGTGTTGATCCGGCTGGATTCTATTGTGCAGAACCGCGAGCTACAAATCATGAGACTGGTTGCTCACCCAAACGTCGTCGACCTCAAAGCCTTTTTCTACTCCAACGGAGACAAGGTCGGCTCTCCCCATGTTCTCTGCCTGGCCATTCACCCCCACCCAGAAGGACGAGGTTTATCTGAACCTTGTGCTCGAATATGTACCTGAGACCGTGTACCGCGCCAGTCGCCACTATTCCAAGCTCAAGCAACCCATGCCCGCCCTCCAAATCAAACTGTACATGTATCAACTTTTGCGCTCACTTGCCTACATCCACTCGGTTGGCATCTGCCATCGCGACATCAAACCTCAGAACTTGCTACTGAACCCCGCTACCGGGATACTCAAGCTGTGCGACTTTGGCTCTGCAAAGATTCTCGTCGCAGGCGAGCCCAACGTCAGCTATATTTGCTCGCGGTACTACCGCGCACCAGAGCTCATCTTCGGAGCTACCAACTACACCACCAACATCGGTGAGTGTTGTCGAATATGTACTTTGTGTGGCGCTTGATGTATCACTCAAACAGACATTTGGTCGACGGGGTGTGTCATGGCGGAGTTGATGCTGGGCCAGCCGCTCTTCCCTGGCGAGAGTGGTATCGATCAATTGGTGGAAATCATCAAGGTCCTCGGCACACCTTCCAGAGAACAAATCAAAACGATGAACCCCAATTACATGGAGCACAAGTTTCCCCAAATCAAACCCCACCCTTTCAACAAGGTCGGTGGCGATGTCTCGTCGCGCGGCATATCTGATGGCATGCTAGGTGTTCCGACCACGCACTGCACCTGAAGCGATAGATTTGGTTGCGAAGCTCCTTGAATACACTCCTGGAGCGCGGTTAAGTGCAGTGGAAGCCATGGTGCACCCCTTCTTTGACGAGTTGCGCGGCGAGGGGGCAAGAATGCCGAACCAGAAGGAATTCCCACCTCTGTTCAATTTCACGCGAGAGGGTGAGTCGGTGCACAGTGACGGAACGTGTGGCTGATGAAGTGTGTAGAACTCTCCGTACGACCTGAGCTGAACCGACAACTGGTGCCACCACACTGCATACCCGAACTGCGCTCGCGGGGCATCGACCTGGACACGTTCGAGCCGATACCGTTGGAGCAGTTGAGGATCACGCTGGACTGATGATCCCTGCAGGAGAAAGGAATGCGCCGAGCGGGTGTGCGTTTATCTGATTTGTGCGTATAGTATGATATCGAGTTGCGAGCGAGCGATCGCTGTATTGTTAGTATTTTTGCCCGTGGCAGTGTTATGGCGTGGCGGTCGGTTGCGCGATGTTTTATACGATGGCGACAAGAGCGACATCGACTAAACCATGTCCACGTCCAAATCGCACAAGTGTGACACTCTCCGCCCTCCACGCCTGGCTGCCCTCGCTAGCCGGTCTCCGTCCCCACCACCCGCGCAACCCACCCCCATGCCGCCCTCACCGCCGGCCCCGCGCAAGCTCTGCGTCCGTCACCAGCGCATCGCAGACCAGGGCACCAATATCAAGCTCCAGCAGGTTCGCACCACCCACGTCATCCTGCCGTCGCTGAATGTCCCTCCAGGCCCTCGACGCACTCCCCGAGGGGGAACGCCAGGTCGTCAACTCGATATGGTCCAACTTCTCCTCTTCCTCACATCCAAGGAGGGAGCTCATTCTTCAGGGCATACTCACAATGTGCTGTTTCTCCCAGCTCTCCCTCCTCACAGAACAGCTCGGCCACCTCATCAGGGTTGACCCCTTCATCGTCCTTCCCCGCGAAGCGTCTCTCAAGATCCTCGCCTACCTCGACGCGACGTCTCTCTGCCGCGCCGCACAGGTGTCCAAGCACTGGCGCAGCCTCGCCGACGACGACATCCTCTGGAGAGAAATTTGCCAGCAACATATCGGGCAGAAGTGCCCCAAGTGTGGTTGGGGCTTGCCCATTCTGGAGCGCAGGCGCCGGGCTCGCGGTTCGGCATCTCCCTTCAGACCTCCTTCTCCCCCATCGTCGTCCAAGCGCGAGTTGGAAGCATCCCCACTCGACGGACCCGTTAAACGTCAGAGATCCGAAGGTTATCCCCATTCGCACGATCCGCCATCGGCGTCACCACTGTCCCGCAGTTCGAGCCCACCCACCGATCTCCTTGGGATGCGGCCAGACTTGATGACCCGTCCATGGAAAGACGTATACAGCGAACGTCTGACCGTCGAGCGCAATTGGCGCCGTGGTCGATGTCTTGTCCGCACATTGCGAGGTCACACGGATGGCGTCCTATGTCTCCAATTCAGTGAAACCCTCCAGCATCCATCCTTTCCGATCCTCATCACCGGCTCTTACGATCGCACTGTGCGCGTCTGGAACCTCGAAACAGGTGTTGAAGTCCGCTGTCTCAGAGGCCATACGAGGGCCGTACGGGCGCTCCAGTTTGACGAGGCAAAGTTGATCACAGGGAGCATGGATCACACCATCCGCGTATGGAATTGGCGCAAGGGAGAATGCATCCGCACGCTCGAGGGACATACCGATGGCGTAATATGTCTCCATTTCGACGCCAACATCCTCGCCAGTGGTAGCGTCGACTCGACGGTCAAGATTTGGAACTCTTGCACAGGGGAGGCGTTCACTTTACGTGGGCATCACGATTGGGTCAACAACGTGAGGTTGTGGAATACCCAAGAAAGTGGCGCCTTGCCTCCAGATCCTTGCCGATCGACGCTCAAGATCGATACGGGAAGAATGCTTTTTTCTGCCTCGGACGATGGGACCATCCGGCTTTGGGATCTCGCTCAGCGAACGTGCGTGCGTCAGCTTATCGGGCACGTCGGTCAGGTCCAGAGTCTGCGCCTCCTCGATGTGGACTGCGAGCCGGACGGAGACGATAACTCGCGCGCCTCAGAAGCCGCACATGGGTCCGAGAACGCATCCTCGGATGTCGTCCAGCTCTGTGGGGGCTCGAACCCCACCGACATCTGCACCGTGGTCACCCACGACGCACGCAAGTCCAACGAAAACATGGACGACAAATGGATCGCGAGCCGCATCGCCAAGGCGGCAAGCACCGTGGGCCCTCGCAGGAAGCCCGTGCTGATATCAGGGAGTCTTGACAACACGATCAAAGTGTGGGACGTCGAGACGGGTAAAGCGACCCGAACCCTGTTTGGACACATCGAGGGCGTGTGGGCGGTGGCGTGCGACAAGCTGAGGCTCGTGAGTGGGAGCCACGATCGCACGATCAAGGTGAGCGCTTGGGCCGTGTTTCCGCGTGCATGTGGACTGAACTTTTGGCGGTAGGTGTGGAACCGCGAAGAAGGCCGATGTACGGCCACCCTGTTTGGACATCGCGGTGCGGTGACCTGTATTGGTCTCGGAGAGGATAAGGTCGTATCTGGGAGCGACGACGGTGATGTTAGGATATGGTGCTTCAGCGACCACAAATGATTTGGTACTCAACGCTTTGGAAGCTTTGAGTTTTACCCTTTCTCAGCGTTTTTCTTGTTGGAACATACAATATCACTCATTATTCACCACTCACGCACTGCTATGTTATTGTGTAGCGCTTTATGTGATCGTACAAAACCGTATTACTAGGTACATGGACCAATGATTTGATAGAATATGCGTAGCGTGTGCAGGACCGTAGATTGGCAGTTGGGGTCCTCAATTTCTTCGTTTCCCGCGGGGTCTGTCGAGAGTCGTTTCCTTGGAATCATTGGCTCTTGATCTCCGTTCTCGAATGGTAACGCGAGTTGCTAATACTCACTGAGGCTGATGGCGGTGGACTGTCGTCTGACCCGGGGCACTGAAACCCCTCTTCGGCCAAAGGCATCCCTTGCATAATCTTGCCCATGTGCGTTCCTGTGAAGTCTTATGCCACCTAACGAGCAATAAAATCGTAAGCGGCAATTGCGTCTCCTGAACTCGGCATTAAAGTCGGAAGATTCGGGGTTGGTGACGCGACCGTACCCGCCCTGTTTGATAGATCGTCGGTCTGAATGTCAAGGGAAACGGCATGGCTGGACGCGAGACGTGACGGAAGGCCTTACTCCGAGATGGTGAAGGATCCAGACCCGTCCCGATGAACTGAACGACGTCCTGATGAAGTAAACGCTCGACTGTGTCCTCTGGGTTCACGACTTGATCTCGCCAGATACTCCCGTACACAGCAGAGTTCTGGCAGAATCCAGGCGCAAAAATTACTGGGACGTGGCCTCATAGTTGCCGGAATAGAATCAAGCCTCCGTCGGGCTCGATGACTCATAGCACTATGTGGGGCGTTCAAACTGCAAGGCGCGAAATGACATACTCAGATTTTGTTACATCCGGCGTCGTACGTGCTACAGTCCGGACCTATGCAGTCCAAACCTTGGTGATCAACTCCGTCAAGCCTAGCGTGCGACTCAGTCACACGACGCGACCACGGTCAAGAAAAAGCTCACCAATGTCATTTGTATTGAACTGGTATATCCCGACCAACACCCCAACAGTCGTGGCCCTGAGCGTCCAGGACGTCAGAGGACCGAGCACAGGGAACTTGCGCTTGTGGAGGTAGTCGACGAGTAAGGCGTCGAACTACACGACGAGAGGTCAGCGTGACTGAGACAGCGTATAAACGTTGCCTACCCCAATGTGACTGTGCATCACGAGCGAGATGCCCAACAGACCGTCGAGGACGGGGTAAGCGGTGCCAGACGTTGCGAAAGCTGCCGCGGTCATAGGAACCAACGCCGCGGACAAAAGACGTTCGAATGCCCAGTGGTAAGAGCCGTGCGTCTTGGATGAAGGGGGAAAGGTTGTGGGGTCGTTGACGGTACCCTTGCTGATCGCCGCTATTGGGTTGGAAACACCACCTTGAATCGACCGTAAAGCATTGCGGCCGGTGGTAGAAGCGAAGGTTTTCGCCAACGTCGAGCGTAGCAAACGTAAAGAGGACATTGTTGAGGATGCGAATAGGATCAAGGGAAACGACTCTGACAGCGTCGCGGCGGGCGTGGATGGCTCAGTCACATGTTCCGGCTGCAACCGATATGTTATTCCAAAATAAGGTCAATGAATTTACTATCACGTCTTGTAGACTGGCATATATATTGACCCGAGCCTCGGTTGTAATGGCTATGACGAGGTTTCATCGTTTGTCTTTACCAAGTCTCGTTCAAGCCACGATGTCCAACCTCCAAGCGTTCACCGAACTGTTCGAAAACAAAAGATCCCACTCAAGTACCTGGATATCCTTCGCACCTGAGCGCCCAGGTCCTTTGGTGAGTTTTTTTCCGAGCAACAAGTCATTTCTGACAAATCGATACCTTCCGCCCCACCATCTCGATGAGCCCTGCAAACTCATTTTCCGCCCCCTACCATACCTCAATGAGTTCCCCCGTCTTGTCGTTTTTTGGGGCAACTATCCTCATGACACCACTGTGTCACTTCGGGCCAAACCACCCTTTCGACCACCCCACCACGCCATCTCATCACTCTGGGTCTGGCTGCCCTTACAATGCCTCCGCTGCGTCGTTTTGCATCCAACTGCTTTCGTGACACCCCTACTGTTTCACTTTGGGCTCAACTGCCCTCATGATGCCTCCGCCGTGTCATTTGGGGCTTGATCGCCCTCGTGTTACCTCCACCGTGTCGTTTTGGGGCGCGACCGCCCTCCCAAGGCCACCACCGCATCATTTTGGGCCCGCCTGCTTTCATGCATTCCCGCCGTGTCATTTTGGTGCCACCGCTCTCTGCCACGTTGTTTGGGGTGCAACCACCCTCATGGCACCTACACTGCGTCATTTCGGGCCGAATCGGGTGCAAGCATCCTCAATATTGAGGCCTCCATCGTGTGGTCTGACTGTTCTCGTGACCCGCCGCATCATCTCGGGCACGACTGCCCTTGCATCACCTCCACCGCGTTTGGGGCCCAATCGCGCTTGTCATGCCTCCTCCACATCTTTTGGGCCTGACCACGAGGCCTCCACCATGTGGGTCCGGCAACGACCGCTCTCGTCCTTACATTGCCTCTGCCACGTCTTTGGGGCCTAACTTGGCATGCTGCTGCTGCGTCGTTTCGGGCACAACCGCCCTCCCAAGACCCTCGTCGTGTCGTTTAGGGTGCAACCGCCCTCATGACGTTGTTTTGGCCCTGATCGCCCCTGTGACGCCTCTGCCGCATCGTTTATGGCCCGGTCGCCCTCATGACGCCCCTGCTGTGTTATTTCGGGCCCGATCGCCCTTGTCAAGCCTCTGCCGTGTTGTTTCGGGTGCGACCGCCCTCACAAGACCTTTGCCATGTCGCTTGGGGCGTGACCTCCTTCATGACCCCCCCATCGCGTTGTTTCGGGTCCGATCGCCCTCGTCAAGCCTCCGCCGCATTGTCTCGGGCCTGACCGCCCTCATGACACTCCCGCCATGTCAGTCGGGCCTGATTTCCCCCGTAACGCCCTACTGTGTTGTTTGTGGCGTAGTTGCCCTTGTAACGTCCCTGCCGCATCGTCTCGGGCCGTCTGGGGCGCAACGATCACCATCCTCACTCATGCTGCGACCCTTCAAGCCCCAGCGCTCACCCAGCACTCGACCACCGTCCCCGATACTATCGTCACCGCCATGATGGCACTGCAACCACCACGGTCGTGACAGTACGATGACAACGACGCCGTAATGGCGACAAGGCTACAGCGACAACGACGACGCAATGGTAACAAGGCCACGACGACGACGCGGTCACGATGGCACCACGGCCACCACGACCGCGATAGCAAGATGGCACCACGCCACCACGACCGCGATAGCAACGTGGCCACGGCGGCGGCGCTGCCCCGATGGCACCACGGTCACAACGGCTGTGACAGCGTCATGGCCACGACGGCTGCAGCAGCCCCACGACAACAAAGACGACGAAGACGGTGCCACGAGCCACCACCACTGTCTCTGTGCATGCCTCTGTCCGGCTCAAGACCATCTGGGCGAAGCGGAAATCCGCTCGGTGCACCAGGAATTTAGACTGCTGCCTAATCACACTTTTCACCCTTTTTGGGAGTCGCGACTCGGCCAGAAAGTCGCAGCTCGCTAGAAAGAATATGTGAGGAGCAAAAGAGCACGCCAGCGACCAGGCTCCTACCCACCGTCTCTGCGAATGTGAGGGGCGACATCCTATCAGCGTAGGAGGAAGAACCCGAGTGGCTATGTAAGAATTAAAAGACCGCCAACCTTAAGTCCCCTCACATTCGCATAGACGGCTGGAAGAAAACCTTGGTCAGCATGCATCGCCACCATGTCGGCGAACGAAAAATACTGGTTTAATATGGTAGACTGAGCATAGGGTTATAATTTTCGAGTGCTGAGCTCCCATGCTGGCTTAGTCTCAAGGACATGTTCCATGAGGTTCTGCAGAATGACTACAACATATGGATGGTACATGTATCATTTGAGAGACCCGATGTCTGGACCCATCAATGCCCCAGAACGCATCCCGAGTTTGAGTTTCGTGATCTTAGTTCCCTGTGAAACGATCTTGTCTCCACACCCGATGGTGTCGAGAGCCTTGATGAACGATTCAGTGCAGAGATGAGCTGAAGGTAGTAAAAAGACATACCTCAAGAGTGGCAGCATCGATGATGAGGGTACGAGATGTGTTCTCGTCATGCCCCATAGTGTCGACAATGACGGAGTCGCAAGAGCCGTGATGGAGGAGGTTTATGTATGGCTCAAGGCCAGGCACATGCTGCACCGAGCGCAGAGCACAACAAGGTGTCTTATTGATGACATCATGACCGACCATTTAATTGTCCAACTCGGATCACACCATCTTCACGCTTTCCGACCTCCGAGTCCTCCAGCTCTCGAGTCCCGAAAGGCGCCGACCATTAGGCCTGGAAAAGATCTCCGCTCTGGAACATGCATATCGATTCGAGTGGATGCGACGGGACATGATAAGGCGATCAGCAAATGTTGGGCAGTGCGTGGTGCCGAGAACGAGCCAATAGCATCGATGATGAGCTCGTGTCGATGCCGTTTGAAGGGCTGGGCAGTAGGCAGCATCAAGGCAGCAGGCAATGTCGAGATGCACGTCCACAACTTGCACATCATGGATATGTAATTTATTACTTGAAAATTATAACCCTATGCTCAGTGAGTCAAACAGCCGGGTGATTGCCGCTACTATCTTGATACCCGGATGTATTGTACGACGAGATCAAGTTACACGTTGCGACACTGCGAGGACCTGGGAGCGAAAAACAAAATTTCCTCTAAGTGGTCCAAGGTGGTCGACATATGGGATGTACATATAGAGCCATGCTCGTTGATGCAACACGCTATCATGGACGAGGACGACAGAGCGGAAAAGAACACGCTAGGCATAGCCGGCATAGGTGCACAGAAAACATCCAGATTTGTTTGATCGTCAATACCAACGGTCAGTGACTATACTCTGTGCTTGCTCTGGGCATCAGTATTTCGATATTCATTTAGTGTCGCGCAATGCACGTACAAGTGAGAAGTTCCAGTACTATGCACCCCACGTTATTGTGCATGTTGTATACGACAAGACACTGAGCAAAGCGGGTATACATAAATCTAAGTATGGGTGTATGTATATATATTTAGAAGTCCTAGTAGTACGTGCTGCGCGAAAGAAAACACCTATGCAAGACCATTCTCGGCCTTGAACCACTTGAACACGACCTGTGATCAGTATGACGCCCAACAACAATGAGCACAAAGCGTACCTCGACCATCCGCCGTACACCTTCCTCAAGCCCCACTTCGGGCTCGTACCCAAGCACCCGTCGCGCCTTTTCAATGTTGTGGTAACGGGTCGCACAACTGTATCCCACTCGATACCGCGTGAACCCAGCCTCCTTCCCGATCAACGCAGCCCATGTCTCCGCTAGGTACCCCAACACCATCCCGAACGACCTCGGAATCACCCACGCCTTCCTCTGCGCCCTTTTCCGCCCTTCCTCCGTCTGCGGGTCGAGCGCCAACCAGATCACGCGCATGAAATCCCAAAAGTAGACCGGTTCACCGTTGGTGATGAAGAAGGCCTGACCGGCAACCTGGAGCGGGTTCGTTGGGGAGACGTCGATGGCGTTGTCCGAGAACTGGTCGAAGCGGTTTCGGATGATGACGTGGGTCAGTTTCGAGGAGTCGAAAGGTGCGTTGAAAGATCCTTCGATCTCCGTGGCGTTTGGGGGGAGAGTGACATACGGACCGAGCGGACGGGTCTTGCAGGTGGGTACGCGCCGGAAGCCAGTCGTGGCTGAGACGGGAGGAAGTGCCTTGTGAAGGGACGAACGAAGAGACGAGTCGACGAGGGTGGCATCCGAGGAGATCGTGTCGGTGGAAGCAGCGTCCGAGGAGGTCGGGTCGACGAGTCTGTCAGCTGCGAGCAGATGTGCTTGGGCAATGTTGCCAACGTAGGTGTAGTCAAAGAGGTTATTGTTGTCTCCGACTTGGAAATGTGTTTGGCCGCGTTGGTATGCTTGGTAGAGACCCACCATCATCTGGCGGTCTCCAGGGCTAGAAACCAGCGCCATCAGCCTGTATGAGAGGGAGGTACAACCAATGGCTTACCCGAAGATACCAGCGGGCCGCAATGCGACAGTTAGAAGACCACCCTTTCCATTAGCCTCGAGAATCAGGGCCTCCCCTTTGGCCTTGGAGTCGTTGTAAGCATCGAACGGCTTTTCCGGGTACGGCGCGCGTTCGTCAAGGTTGATGACGTCTTTCCCATCGAACACGACGCCTGCCGAGCTCGTATAGACCAATTTACGGACGCCTCCTGCGACCGCAGCATTTATCACAGCCTGGGTCCCATCGACGTTGACCTTGGAGTAAATGGAGGGGTCTTTCGCGCCGTGTTGAGGCGAGGCCGTATGGATTATGCACGTTGTTCCAGACTGTATAAACAACCATTCATTTAGTTCGAGTAAAGCGAATCGGAACGCACCTTGCGAATGGCGTCAAGGACGTTCTGCTCGTTGGTGATGTCCCCAGAATAAAACGGGACGTCGTGGTGTCTCTGGACGATGTCAAAGACGGAAACGACGTCACCACGGGCGAGCAGTTTCTCGACGATATGTCTGCCGACAAAGCCACTGCCGCCGATGACGAGGTAGGAGTCTCTGGGTTGGGTCGTCATTTTTGTGGGACAACTTGTCGCACCATTCTCATTTTCGATTTTCTCGACCACGTGGCCAAACCGAACCGATATATTTGGTTATTTGACCCCTTTCGAGATACCAACTAGCACGCCCAGTCGTAACCACACTAACCATGATCCATACAAGCCTGCGATCCGTATATACAGAAACGGCCAGATGCAGAAGAATGATCGCCGCATCCGACGAAGGCGCCATACCATACTTAATGCAGCGCGCTTCATGACTAACCGCATCAACCATATCATCATGATAATCATGATCAACTTTATAATATAATCATGCCTGGCATTACTTCTTGGAAATGATTGAAGAGACGATGGCATGTTGCACAGATGCTAATTCGAGGCGCTTGATGTTCAACATTACTTAAACACTTGCCAATAATCTGTTCTCACAAAATAGGGATCGAACCCGTGAAAAAAGGATGGCCGCAGGATGACCTACCCCCGTGACGTTGCCACTAGGCCATCCTACCACCGAATGGAAGAGCTTCACATGGATCTTGGTGTGTTAATCATTGAATCACGTGATGAGTCTCTGGAAACCCTAGATGTCCGAGATTAAATCTCATTGTGCCGTCTCGAGGCGAATAGGACACCTCAGGAATTTTACAACAGGCCAGCATGGCAAAAGCGAGTGATTTCTTGTCCGAATACTACACCCAGGGTCAAAGTACGCTTTTAAACTCCGCGGCGCTGACTCAACACACCGGGAGAGGACGCCGCGAGGCCAGCCATTTTGGACGACCCGTGGCGGACGATGACATTATTTTCCTCCATTCTCGTCTGGTTCGCTAGGTGAGTGTACACCAGAGGTCCTTCATGCAGGGTATGTTGATGACTATAGCATCTTCTTTTCCAAATCCGCCGAGATTTCGGTGGTGGGACTACAGGTGCGCTTCGTTGCGCATATGGAGATGTGGATGCACACTCAATAGAACGTCACTCCATTAATGCATGCAGGCATCCGGGAAGACGTCGTTTGTGAACGTCATTGGGTCCGGACAAGTTGCGTCTCTCGCTGTCATTCACCAACTCGGGAGAACTCATTTCGACGAACGCAGTGGACAGAAGATACCGTACCGACCGTCGCGTTCAACTATCGCAAGGTTCGAAAGGGCGCCGTGACACTCAAGATTTGGGACGTTGCTGGTCAACCAAAATTCCGTTCCATGTGGGAGAGGTATTGTAACGGGGTCGACGCAGTCGTGTACGTTCTCGTTCACTTTTTCGCGCGCCTCATTCGTTATGTTTTTGAACTCCATCATCTTCCCATTCACTTTGTTACACGCGATGGAAAGGCAAACTCACCTTCGGTGAAGATTCGTCGTAGATTCTGCAGACGTGAGTCCCTATTTACGAATCAGTTCAACCATTCGACTGTCGATCATCTAGCACAGCAAATTCCAGACGGTTCGCTTTGAGCTTCACCAATTACTCTCGCAACCCAGCCTCGCTGGTGTCCCATTGCTTATCGTGCGTGTTCACTGTTCAATCTTCTATTCGAAAAGGTGACCACCCTGACTTTCGTTCGGCTGCCCCATGCCGTGTGGTGATAATCTTTCAGCTGGGGAATAAAAATGACCTTCCGAATCACGCCAGTGTGAAAGATCTCATCCGCGAACTGTCAGTGCCCTTGTGACCATAGGGAACGTTGTTTTTCCGCTCACATGTTTACAGCGAACTAGACAAAATCCAGAACCGTCCTGTTTCGGTGAGTGTTCGTAGTCCTCGAGTGATCTCTGGGTTTACATAGTTCGTTCTTTAGTGTTATTCGGTACGCAAGCTAGTTTGCACTCAAATCTCAAGTTACTCAACCATTTCAAATCAGTGTTCGATGCGAAGTCAGCACAATCTGTGAGTACCGGGAAAGTGCAAGTGATGACGTGACTAACCTAAGGTATTCAGGGACATTGTACTCCGCTGGCTGACAGAACGCGGTCACTGACATCTGCGACATTTGTCGGAAAGATTTTGACCCCTGTATGTTAGCGGAACGCGTGATCATTCAAGAGTTTTTTTTTACGGATGATCGTGTCACGTCCTGTTCTTCTATCTCGCGTTGCCTATGCATTCGTCATGTTCATTCTTGCTCTATATATCTCTACCCAGTGCAAGCCAGGTATGCATGTCGATTACTGGCGGGGGGATTTGCAGAAAAACGTCTAGTCTTCTTGCATCCTATCCTCTTGCCCACTTCCACTCCCACTTTGTCCTTCTCGCCTAGCTTGCTCCGCAATCGCTCTCAAGAATGCGCCAACTCCCGTCCCCGCGCTCTCTGGTAACCCAAGGCTCCTCACGAACCCACCCAACGCGCCAGTCCTGAGTGCCCTGTCCAGTTGCGCAACTGCTGCGCGGAACGGAGGTGAGTTTATCGTGCGTTGGAGCGTTTCGGTGAGTTGCGCTGTTTGTTGAGGTGTCAATGGTGCGCCGTCCGAAGGCAGTAACTCGGGGGGGAGATGAGGAAAGAGAGAGGACAGAAGTTCTGGATGGGTGGAGAAGAGTGGGAGGAGGGTTGATGGCGTTAGAACGTCCGTCAACAACAGTTCGTCATCTGTTGTCAGAGAAAGTGCTGAGTAGGAGTTGGGCAGGGAGCGGTGGAGTTACGGACCTGGATTGGGAACCGCGTTGGCACCCATAGAGGAGACGAGCGCACGAAGGCGTGCAAGCTGTTCGGGCGTCGTCCCTGGAGGTAGCGACGCGGCAGCGTTGCCAGATCTAGAGAGATGTGAATCAAGTGAACTGGACAAGTTGGGTGTATCGTACTGCGTGGCGGGTGTTTGCGATGTAGAGGCGCCTGGCGTCGACGTGGGTGCCTCTGCCGTCCTCGAGTCCCAGACAGGAATGATGCTCGGATCAGCGAGCAATCTATTGAGGTTGTGCACGAACTCGTCGTCCCGACGAGACGACGCATCCTAAAAGGCCCGTCAGATCTGCATGAGCGGCCATTACGCGCACCGCTGGTGTCACCTGCATCCAGAACTGGGTTCTCGTCAAGCACGCGTCGCGCAGGGCGATGACGACTCACAAAGTGCTTCTGGTCTGAACTCTCGAACCGGAGGACGTACGTCCTGCCACCCTGGGCCTGCGCCACCTTTTCAAAAATCGCGTCTCCGGGAAAGAGGATCAGGTCCTCGCTGGAGTTGCCTGTCGTGCGGTCTTTCCATATGAAGTGTAGGAGGCCGTCCTCGCTGTTCGAAAGCACGATCGCGCCTTTGGTGGGATTTGCATCGACAAAGTTTGTTCCAGCGCGTCTGAAGGACCGCCCTGCTTTGAAAGCAAGGAGTGTTTGGTTGTCTGTGAGGACGACGGACATGATTAATGGGGTTGGTCGACAGCACAGACGATGACGGGACGCGTGTGCGCGTCGGAGTTTTAAATATCAACTTGAATCTGGCAATCAACGTTTCAACCCCCAAAATTTATGGACATAACCCGCAGGTGTATGAGAGAGCATCTAACCTAGAAGCTACAAGGGATTCCATTTGTTAAGATGTGATAGACTTGCCAGCCCTCGACACCGCTTGACTCCTCTAAACTCCCGGTTTGCCGTTTATGAACTATAGTCGGTCACCTCCGGTGTGGCATTACTCACCCA